>JAWNPW010000139.1:0-23051 GCA_035078745.1 Diastata ussurica
ATCAGCGAAATCGAATAAGATTTAGATATAGCTGCCATATAAAGTTAAAAATCCGAAAATTATTTTTATAGGAAAAACAATTTGACACTTTGAAAATTCGATTTTTCATGGCATGCTTGATAGTTTCGACAATAATTAAGAATATGTTTATTCTTGTGTATCCAAAATACACGGTTCGAGTTAATTCGAATTAAATTGTCGTGGTTATCAAACTCATGTTGAATGGTATAGAAGCTTCGGTGCATGCCGAAGATACTATTGCTTCTTTACTGTTTTTTTCTTTCATTTATCCTCTTTACAAGAAAAAATAACATAAGTTGACCATTTTTTTGTCCGAGAAAGTACATTTTTTCATTGTCAACTAATTAACAACAATTTCTTACCATTAGATTACTAAAGCTTTTTATGAATAATTTGTGAATATTTCCGTAAGTATTTATTGTTTTGAACTGATCTAACATAATTTTAACAGAAAACTGCGTTAGTAACATTTTCTAAAGTGGGAAAAGGCAAGAGCTGCACTCCAAGTGCACGATAGGCAATTATTGCACTAAACACCGCTGAATTATCATATGAACTCATAGCAACCAAATTGAAATACTCTAAATGAATGACAATCAATGCTATCATCCACTTTCGTAAATATAAAATAAAAAAACCAAAAAGTCGTCGCAACACGAATGATGGTTCGATTGTCAAAAGCTAATCAAAGGAAGTCATCCACCTTCAAACAATGGATGGAACTGGAATCAGTACACCAAAAAGAACTATTGCACGCCGTTTGGTGGGTCAAGGGTGAAACTGTCGCAAAAAAAATGCTGTGTAGATTTTGACTAAAATCAGGCAGATTAAAAGTATGTCCGACGCTCAAAAGGCAAGGAATTCGATCCCAGGTCTACTTCTTTTGTTGTTAAGCATGGTGGCCCGATTTTTCTTTGGCGGTGTTTTTCTTGAAGTGGCGTTGGTCCAATTCACCGTATTGTTGGCATAAGGAACAAAGAACAGTACATTGATATAATAAGAAATGTTATACTACCGTGGGCTGAAGAAAATTTGATAGTGATTTGGACATTACAGCAAGAAACTTGATAAACAATTTTATAATATAAATTCGCTGACAGCTCTTGACTGGGCATCGCCAAGTCCTGACCTAAATTCTATTGAACATTTATGGGACGATATAAAAAATGCCTTACGTACACTAAACATAACAAATTTGGATAATTTATTTGCAAGAGCCAAGGAAGCTTGGTACGCTACGCCTGTAAATCGATGCCAAGACTTGCAAAGACGATGTGCTGCACTTTTGAAGGAAATAGATTTTCCAATAAAATATTAGATCTTTCGCAACACTTTGGTTCACTTTTAATATTCATGAATACCTTTTTTCTATCTAAATGTACTACATTTTGCAATCGTTGCTAATTATCTAGTTGTCATAGAGATATTTACGATTTTTGGTTAAAAGTTCAATTGAAACTAATTGTGTCATTAAAAATTTTAAAATTAGCATTTTGTTTTTAAGATATAATATTATTTTTGTAAAATTGAACAAGTAAATATGGCTAATCGGTAAATTGAAGCAAAAAAGGCATTTGTCTTCAAAAAAAATATCGTTGTTAATTAGTTGACAACGGCTGTACATACATATTTCTAGTCGGCGGCGCTTTGGCAAATTTATATATCTTCTAACGTTTTATAATTATTATATAAAATCACGTATCGAAAATATTTAAATATTTAATTACTTCATAAATTACGTTGATAAGTCCCTTATCACAATTCTTCAAATCGTTCAATAAAAATTAAAAATTTTTGTGATTTTAATAATAATGTTAAGAATTTTATTCTCGTCCAAGTCTCTTTATGGCCTTCCAGTAATTAGTCAGTGTAATTGAGGAACTATTTCCAATTACGTGGTGAAGGCAACGTACTGTGGAAATATGTGGACTTGAAACAGCAGTGTTTTTATATTTGATTGAATAGTACACCTAATTAGAAAAGTTTTCAGCTGCAGGTTGTAACTATATCAGTGCATCCTGTTGGTTGCTAATTTTTCAGTTACTAGAAGTTACTGCTTTTCCCATTCTTTTAGAATAAATATGGTTGCAGAAGGACAACTTAGAACAACTAAATATCGCACATCCTCTTCAAAAGAGACACCGCTTGAAATTTGTCATTTCTTAGAAAAAAAAATTGCAGTATTTGTCCCAACCAAAAAAAAAAAAAAGGTTTGTAGAATTTTGCGCTTTGCTAGACAGGTAATCTAAGGAGCAATTTCCATAAATTTCCTCAAAATTTAAAAATTTCGAGTTCTGCCTCTTTTGAAGAGGGTGTGCGATATGTTCCGATTCAATCATTCAAATTGAAAGAATCAAGAATTCAATCATTCAAATTGAAAGAATGATTAAAAACCGGAACTTGGAAAACTAAAAACTTTATAAGTTTTGATTAATTAAATGGGAAGCTAACTTCAAAGGGACTTTTGTAACTCCATACCAGAGACGTTTATGATTGTGCAAGCGACAAACTGTCAGGAAAATTTTCCGTTACATCGATTTTGACCAGTAGACTAGCAGTCTCCTATATTATGTACTTTATTGTAGCTTAGATGCTGTAAAAAATTGTTGAGCTATTATTTTTCAGTCGCTAATGATAGAATTTTTGTTATTAAAATATTTTATATATAGTGTTCATGAATTTTAATGAATATCGTGAAAACGGTTGTTAATTAAACAAAATTTTGACAAGATTCGTACTCAATATTTTTATATATATATATATATTTTTTTTTTAAGCAATACCGGTGACAACGTATGGCCCGTCCAGTGACACACGCGACAGAGGAACGCCGCTAAATATTCCGTCATTCACAGACATTCATTTAGTTCTCCTAATTAAAACTTGTGAAATTTCTTTGCCTTTTCATTTTTCTGGTGTAATGTGACATGAAAATGTATTATAGCTTCTAATATTTTTAAAAGTCGCAGCTTACATATAAGCTGGCTTATCGGAAGTATGTGGGAGTGGTATTTCCAATATAAATATTTCAAGAAAAATGCTGTAAATATTTTTTTTAACGTGTACTCATCAACTTCAAATATTATCTGATTTTTTTTTTTCAATTACGTGAACCAAGCAGAAGCATTTTTACAATGTAAAGAATTTTATAAATTTTTTCATAATAATTTTATACAAAATTACCCAATATAATACTTGATATTTTTACAAATAAATTTTCTGGTAACACATTCAGTTCTTCATCATAATCACAGCTTGATTCTTCGAAAACACCGTCGGTCGAAATTCGAAGTGAAATAATTTAAAGCGGCATTATTTTTCAATTTCTTATAGTGTTCCTTACATTCAAGCAGATACTTGACAGTAAAGGGTCATATGTGTTCATTGCTATATTACAAAAATTGAATATATTGTGTATACTTATCTTTTGTGGTAAAATTAGTTTCGGGACTCAGAATTAATTATGATAAATTTACAAGAAATTTGTATGTACAGTAGCCGACTTTGGATACCAATTAAAAACATATCAGTTTTTATTACTGTTGTTTTGCAACAATCTTCGACGAAAATATGAAGTAGATATGAAAGTCATTGAAGCCATTGCATGTGCTATGCTTTCTCTAAGTAAAAATAAAATTCACTTTCGAGGTAACCAGAGTGTGTCAGCTTTTTTCTTAAATTTTTGATGGTATTATTACCGACGTCTTTATGCCAAAAAACAGACCGGGGTCATAGCGCGAGGTGCATTGAAGCAATATGCTGGTAATTGTGCAGGAAAGTACGGGTTTCTTTTTTAAGTATTATATTGGCAAAAATTAATTGGGCTAACGATTTTAAGCCACTCCACGAAACTGTCTCGAAGATCGTACTTTTCAGGTAAGTTTAATGGAAATTATCAGAGTTAAGCGGTCCTCATTTCAACTTCCTCTCATATTTATTATATTTATTTGGTATATCGTTTAGAAGCAAGAGCTAGTTAAATTAGGTGTTGGATTGATTTATTTTGTTTCAGGCACTGTAATCCAAATCCAATGATTTCTGAGCAAGATGCAAGTAGCACATAAAAAATTCTTATTTTTCTTAAATCTTATACGATTATATGACAAAAGCACCATATATCGTATCTAAGTCTGATTATATATTTGAAACGCATTTTGGAGATTTTTTGCAATAATCAAAAAATTTTTTTTTAATTATGAATTGTTGAGCTAATCACACACCACACTCTTTTTTATTTGTAATAATTGTGTCAAAATGTATCCTCTTCAGAAATCTAAATCAAAAATAAATTCAATAAAATCGTCAAATACCGCCCCATAAAAACTCACAATGACGAACGACATTGATAATGATAAACGCATCAAAATCGTAAATATAAACGACCAAAAGTACTTTGAGAAACGAACTGAGAAAAACAATAAAATTCAATTGTTGTGATCATAAATCATAAACTTCATAACCGTAAAGTGACAGCTATCAGGCTGGTAGAATGCGTATGCGCGCACGTTTACGTGAGCGGAGTGCTCAATGTGCTACTCTAAGCCGTGCTTGTGGTTAACAAGATCCTGGTGCGCTGATACAGCGACGGCATCGGTAGTGCGTTCACTGGAAAGACATACAATTAATCGACAGGTCGAAGATGATTTAAAGACAATGTAGCAAAAACAGTGCGACTACTGCACAATAAATAGTGGGAAATGACGAAGGAAGTAAAAAGAGATCTAATCTTCTTCACTTTGCGCTCGATCACAATTGAAACAGACTTTTGTCTATGTGGCGCTTGCCATCATTGTCGATGTTTTTATCTTCAGCAAAAGAGAACAGAAAATATCAGTGAAGTAGGGGTTGTCGAATTCGCTCGACAGAGCAATACCTTCCTTTTTTTGTAATGATTATCTTATATAAAATATAAAAAATAATCATAGTTTTTTTTCATTACCTCGATTCAGCCGATTCACCAAACTCTGTCAGAAAATATTTGTGGCTATGAAGCTATTAAACCCATATTTTTAACAGGAGTCCGTACTGAAGATGTCGAAAATTATGGATCAATCTCAAAAATTTAAATGGGGTACATATGCAGTGCTACTGATAAAAATGCTATGTACTTGTTAGAATCTCCAATAAGTTTTTTTGGGTGTGATAAATAGTTATAGGAAAAAAGTATCCCTTGGTGAATGCTACAACATAAACAAAAAAAAACATTTTCTCTGTGCTAGTAGAGCTAATAGACTTAAACGCAGATACTTATTACGATTAGATGGTTACAATGCCAGAGAGAGAACAGAGTTTTGGTTGCATTCAGGTAATTTGAAAAATGCTGCTGCAGTGCACGCATTTGCAACGCATGGCGATCTTATCTTCGTGAAGCAACATCGTCATTCAGCTACTAATGCAAGAGGTAGCTTTCCGCGCCATAGTTTATATGATGTTTTATTGTTTTTGTTAAAGGAAGTGGGCAGCCTCTTTCTTATTGTTATTGATTATGAGAAACAATTTTCTGTTTTCTATATATCATGAATTATTAATTTGCACATACGGCAAAGGAGTCTGCACGGCGCATAGAGTTCCATATATGGCTGCGCCTATCAAGTCTCTTGTCATATTTATAATAAATGTACATATAAACATTCTGAATACTCATATAATCAAACATAACTAAGCAAAGACAACCTTGAAATGATTCTCATGGTAGATCAACGAAATACTTACGAGTAAAAAAAAAAAAATCAAACCGTATTTGAATAAACAAACATATGTAATAAATTTATCAACGAAAAAATATTTATACCATTCACCAAAGGTGAAAATGGTACATTTACTTTAATTCGATGTATGTAACGCCGTAAAGGAAGCATCTGAGACCGCATAAATATATATATTCTAGATCAGCATCGATACAGGAATTGATCTAGCCATGTCTGTCTGACTGTGTGTCTGTCCATCCGCCTATATATCTGTCCGCTGGTACGCTAACTAGTCACTGAGCTTTTCAGATATCGAGCTGAAATTTTGCATGGAGTCTTTTTTTTTGCGTTATTTTTTAATATTTATTTCGAAAGGTGGATTTCTTAGCTTTAAAATGATACTAGTTTCGAAATGGGAGAAGCAGTATTACAAAAGCTACAAAGGTTTTTTAGCGAATCAAACGGATATTTTTTTATTACATCTAATATACTCCCAAGACCTTAAATTTAGTTAATGTTTTCATTGCAAAGAGTCAGAGTTCTCTAAAATATTTTTTTTTTACAGTGTCCTATTCAGGTGGTGCAAAATTTGGAACATTCATTTTTACGATTTTTGGTTACTATTTTTTTTTGGCAATACTTCAAGTTTTAACATTATATTTTCGTTCCAGTCAACTAATAAGAAATAAATACACTTTAATAAAAAAAAAGTGTAGGTACGATAGAAAACAAGTTTTGGGGGGTGTCCCATTGAAGTGGCGATGAGTTGATATATTTACACAAACACATCTCTTAGGTGAGATTTTGTTGATGGGGTTTTATGTAAATTGTAAATCTTTTAAAACATATATATTTTATATATATCGATCAGATTTAGGCACATCTTTCAATAATCACATCTTTCCAAATCGCTTGCCATACCATACCCTAAAAAAATCTTAATTTTCTGATACATGTTTCCTCCCGTGCAGAACAGTTGCTACTTGAAAATAAGATTCCAGCCATATAATTGTTTTTGTAGAATTCCCTCGACTTGAACTGTTCGAAGGACGGAAAAGATAAACAATCATTAATCACCTTAAGCGAATAGTTTGATTTTCAAAATTCAATAAAAAATTTAACAATATGGAAAACAGGTGATAAAAAGTATAAATGGAGCACCACTAAGTAACGCAAAGTGGGAAAAAATTTTGACTGCTCCACAATTTTAAAAAACTGTTCTGACTGCTGCATTTTCGTTTCCATCATCCATGGAAATTTTCTCGATCAGTCCGAAATAAAACGCAAAAGTTAAAAAAGTTGAAAGCTTTTCGAGATAATATTTCAGTAAAATTAGCAAACACAAATCGAAAAATGCGAGCAGGCTGCGTTTTGGCATATATGTTAAAAAATATATATATATTAAGAATCGGAAGATGTAAATAAATAGTAAGCTCGCTCCGCTATCCGAAAAAAACTCGATGAAACGAATTTTTACAGATATTTGGAAAATAACATGACAAAATGACCAGTAAGAAAGCAGTAGTATCTTCGACGTATGGCGAAGTTAGTTTACCATTCAAAATAAGTGTAATAATACTAAATAATGTAAAATTACCTACGATAATTTTAGCCCGCGCCTAATCGCTTTTAAAAAGTTAGAAAATATGAGAAAAAATGTCAAATTCAAATTACAGCCGCGTAAACTTTCCCATAACTTTTCATAGTTTCTAAAAAGTAGATATCTTGAAAAGGTACTTTTACAGCCAAACTACACTTTTGGCTCACTTTGGTAAAGTATAACACGCGCCGAATTGCGTACTGAAAATATACTATTATTCGAATTATTTGAGTAAAATTACGAAAATTTGATACCTTAGCTTTAAAGTTTAAACCAACCTTCCACATAGTGATTTTTTGAAAATTGCTTGAGCTATTTTAAAAGGAGTACAGTATATAAAATAAATAAAATAATATAAAATTTTTTCTCTTATTTTGTATTTTAAAGGCGATTAGGCACGGGCTAAAATCATCGTAGGGAACTAAAATTTTACATTTTACACTATGGTAGTTGTGGAAAAATTACGGGGTGTACGTTCCCCAATTCGAAAAAAAAAAATTCTTATTTGTTCCTATTTTGGAACTTTTTAGAGGCGATCCGGCACAGGTTAACATCATCGTAGGGCAATAAAATTTTGAATGTGAGTACACCATGGTAGTTGTAAAAAAGTAGGGGGTATTTGTTCGCAAATACGAAGAAATTCAATATAACAGACACTCTAATGACCAGCTAATGGTAATAAGAAGACTATGTACAAAATTTTAGCACGATAGCTGTATAACTGTGGGACTAGTTTGAGCAGCAACATACGGCCAGACGAACATGGCTAAATGGATCTGGTTCTTGGCTGTTCAAAAATATAAATACTTTGTGGAATCTCTGACTTTTCCATCTATACGTTACAAACATCTGGTCTGTTCAAGAAGTTGAATGGTTTTATACCAAGCCTCACCCCGATTCCTAATCTGCAATCCTTTTTTTTTTTACGTTCATATTTTGAGATATTCATAAAAACGCGAAAATTTCACAGTTAAATAGCACGGTCAACTATTTTGTTTTGTATCTATATATTTATACAACATAAAGCTTTGTATAGAAAACTCTTTGTCCTGACTGACTGATCAACGTCCAGCCCAAACCACTCAACGTAGAGACATGAAGGTATATTTCCGTCAGAACGTAGACGCCCATTAAGACGGGGTTTTGTGGAAATTCGGTCGCTAACGGGTAATAAATGGGAAAGAAGTGGTAAAAAAATGGTAAACAGGGTTTTGGTATTCGTGCTAAACGCAATGACTTATCGAGATAGTTTTTGCTGGATTATATTTCTTATTTGAATAGCTAAAAGTCATTTTCAGGATTTTCCCCTTAAATGTCCCTGCAGTCTTTCGGGGCCGGAAAGGGGGTACAAAGTGTTTTTTCTTTTCTCTTTACGATCCTAAACAATATCCTAAACCCCATAACATATCGATTTGGTTTTTACTGTCAGATCATTCCCATGCGAATACCAAGAAATTGTTTTCTTGGTTTTCTCCACATTGCCCCTGGCGTGTTTGAGCGCAAAAAGGCTTTTGTTAATCTATTCCATATTTTCTCAACCTTGAGATATATCCAATTGGATTTTGCTCAAAGATGTTACCCATTTAAATACAAAGAAAATAAATTCAGGATTTCCCCCTTAAATGCCTCTGAAGTCTCTCGGGGACGACATCTCCTAAGCTTCATAACATAACGGATTGGTTCGCGCTGTCAGATGTTAGCCTTACGAATATCAGGAAATTGTTTTCATGATTTTTGTTCATATTTCCAATTACTTGCTTTAGGGCAAAAAGGCCAAGAACTGGGTATTTTTATTCTGTTCCATGTTTTCTCAACCTCACAATATGTTCAATTAGTTTTTGCTGAAAGATGTTACTCAAAAAAATTATATGCAGGATTTTTCCTTAAAATACCCCTGAAGGGTTTAGGTGCAAAAAAGGGATCAAAAAAGAATTTAGATTTCGTTACATATCTTTCAATCATAACAGAATATATAATTAGTTCAGCTTTTCAGGACATCACTAGAAATAATGGATTGATGGGCAGAGTGACTGTTTTGCTAGCGGGAGCCGTTTCAATATGAAATCGATGTAATGAGGTGAAAGTCTGTTTTAAGACCGCATGTTTGAGGCCGTTTATGTCAAAGATTTCTTTGAAAAATAATATTTGGGTCTCATGGGCAGTCACTAAAAAAGGCTATAATCGACCTCAGGGCCTTAACCCATGAGCAACTCTATGTAGACTGCTTTAGAGTAAACTTGCCTCGAAGTTTCATAAAAATATCACCAAAAATATAGTATACAAAGAACTTCTTTTATAGACAAAAATTATCTTTTTGTAAAGTACGTTGAATAAACTTTAAATAATAAATTCAATTATTTATAGTTAAATTAAATTAAATTAAAAATATGCACTGGATCTGTAAAATCCACATTTCTTTTAGTCGTAGCGAAGCACGACGGGCACTCACTAGTACACCATAAAGCTTTGAAAAATAAAGTTTATAAAATTAGAGTTTACGACAAAAGTCGATTTTCCGACTTTTACAATGCATTTTCCCGAATTTTCTTTCCGTAAAAACCTTTTCCTAGCAATTACGAACAACCGAAAAAAAATTTGAGCCAAATCGGCCCAACCGTTCTCAATTGATGAATTACTATACGCTTTTCTCACCATTCTTATATAGTTAAAAATAATTTATTTCCTACAAGATAGCCTAAACTCTTTACTTGCAAACATGAATTTTGTACTAATGTCCTGTCAAAGTTGAAAATTGAAGTGCAAATTTTAAAAATTTGCGTGAAATATAATTGATTGATTTTAATAAATTCGGTTTCAAATTTTTTTTCGTAAACTCTAGTTTTATAAACTTTTCAAAGCTGTATGCTGTATAAATAGGTGTACAGTAAAATAGATGACGGTATTATTTAACTGTGCAATTTTCTCGTTTTCATGAATATCTCAAGAAGTAAACATAAAAAAAAAAACGGATTGTGTATTCGGAATCGGGTTGAGGCTTTTTTTTTGTTGAGCAATGTCGTTTTGCACATATCTGCAAATATTCAATTCATCCCGTTTTTTTTTCGGATGGCGGCTCTAGCACACCATTTAGAGCTCGGGACGCTTCTGATTCTTAAAATATAAATATTTCTTAACATATATGTCAAAATTCAGCCCGTTCGTCTTTTTTTCATTTATTTTGTTGAATTATGATCTAATTTTCATTGACTATATTGAAAATTTAATTCCCAAAGAAAGTGATTAAATAATCTCTGGATTTGGTTGAATGATATCAAAATATTTTACATCAAGTTTTAGATAAATCAATTGCAAAAATAATATAATTTTTTATCAAAATTATTTCATTCTATCATACACATTTACCTAATACATTTTCTGAAATTTGACTAAAAGTTATACAAAATTATCGATAACTTGATAAATATTACCTAAACCAAAAATGTGACAGAAAAGTTTTCTATGTTCGATTCATAGAACGTTTATTTACCTAGATATTAATGTAAAATATTTTTTATATTAATAAATCGTCCAACAAAATCAAAAATCAACTTTTCCTCATAGGACGAATACGGTTAAAAAACGAATTCCCGTACATTGACCGATTCAGCCTAATAGTTATATCGAAATAGAAGAGGATACAAATTTTAAAAAAATGCCCAATAATTTAATAATTAATGAATTGCTCAGATTTATAAATAATGGTAAAATATTTACATAAAAATAATTTTTTTGTCAATATAATTGTGCAGATTTATTAATAAATAATAATAATTATTTTAAAATATTTATATAAAAGAAAAAATAATAATAATTGTTAGGATTTTTTGATATTTCTCATGTATTTTGTCATTTTTTGAGTAGTTTGAATTTAAAAATGTTATTATTTTGCGAATTACGGTCTTATGTGCTCTTATCTTGTCTTGCCCAAGGCAATAAAGCTTCCAATTCTCAGCTGATAATATGCCCAATAATTATAAATTCTGTACAGACACCAAAAGCTACACACATCACCACTGCCTTCCAAACGGACAAAAAATATGATAAGAAGGCGTTTCTGACCTTTGGGTCTGTCTGTCACTCCTGCACCTTTGTTGTGGCATTATGAACGTATTTTGACAGAATTCGATCAATTTTTTGTATTAAATATATATATATTAAGTATAGAGAAAATTATGTTAATTATAGGTTGTACCACATTTTCGGGAAATATTTTTAATTCATTATTTCTCATTTTGTGAATAAAAATTATAAAATTTTATCCTGTGGCATAATCTACATTCAAACATTTATATCTGGAATATATGCATATGTATGTATGTATGTATGTATCAGAATATTAATTATTTCGATGGCTATTTTCTCCGTTCATTGGAGAATTCAACTGAAATGGTCCACTTCAATATGTTCAATACTTTGACTTCATATTTTTTTTCTTCATAAATTTAGTGCCTTATTTCATGGTAGAGCAGATGAAACACAGCAATTGTTTCAATGACTATGTGCGGGGTTTATTTCAAAGAGAGCTTCTGTGATGTTGTCGGTTCATCTTTTTCGGGGCTGGTAGCATCGCTACTGAGTAGCATAATAAATATGGTTACCAATAATTTTGTATACTTAATTTTATAATAGATACAAATTATGTATATGTGATAATATTATTGGTTTTCTGCTACAACGTTTCGGCGTGGCGTTGCGTCATGACCTCTTTGTTCCACCCAGGACAGGTTAATATAAATTGAGTAGAAAATTATCTGAATTTTTAAGTTAAGATGTGAAAAAATTTACTCTTGCGTTATTAAGAAAAAAAAATTGTTAAAATAACTATATATACATTTTTATTCAAAAGATATTTAAAAGATATTATTATTTATCCACATTTTTGTATATCTTTCGATGCGATCAGATTTGGTGTAGTGACACGAGTGGTTGTTTTGTGTTTCAAAATACGAGTTTTAAAGGCAATTGCACTTACATGAATTAATTAATTAAACAAAGCAGGCAATAACAATAAATTCAAACTTATCAGTGCGATGATTCCACCTTTTAAGATATCGTAATAGATATAAAAATTACGAATTTAAATGAACAGGGAACAATAAAATTGATAGTCAAAGAATACGAAGAAGCTACTAAATGGTGACAAATATATCACATTAACTTTCAATATAAATTCTATTTAAGATTCTTTGAACTGATACATGCACTAACATATATACATAAATATAATTAATTTAATTTATTTTTTGTTTTAGATATTGTCAACAAGTTCTACACAATCACCGCAAACTGGAGACTTGTCCATCGTTCATCCAGCAATTCCAATAGCAAATATGCCAGCTATCAGTCCTACAAACGATTGTCAAGCGAATCAAACAGTTTGCGATGTGTCTTCTGGTGCATTAAGCCCTGATGCAGTTTCACAAAATTCAAACGTTGCGGTTCCACTAGCACCTTTAAATAATGTATCAGGTGGTAGTGCCGGATCGTTGGATGGCTCCACGAGAGAACAAGCCTCCGCATCGGCTAATACGTGTTGCGAGAATGGCCGTCCGATTATAACTGATCCAGTTTCGGGACAAACTGTGTGCTCGTGTCAATATGACTCAGCACGTTTAGCACTTTCGAACTATTCTCGTTTGCCAGCGGCAAGTGTTGGTGTTTACGGTGCACCATATCCATCAACAGATCAGAATCCCTATCAGAGCATTGGTGTGGAAAGTTCAGCATTTTATTCTCCATTGGTAAGTTTGCAATTTACAATTAACAAATATTCTAACAAAGCAAGTCCTAAATTCAACAACTCCTTCAAATACAACTATTATTCGAATGTTCTCTGCATCCATTAATTGTTAATAATTTGCAAAAAATGTGTCAAAAGTTTGTAACTCCAGCAATATTACACTGTAATACAAAATGGAACAAAGTTCAAATATCTGTCAAGTGTGATAGTGGACGTTGCTGGTTGCTGGTGTGGTTGAGTAACGCAAAACTACATACTTGGAATTTCGGGGACATTCACAAAATCTTGACTTACGGTTAAAACACCAGTTTTGCGTACCTTAAAGTAGTTATTGTTATTATTTATTTATTCATCCGTATTTAAGATTTAGATATTGACAGTGTAAAAAATTTTTGATGAGTTTGATAGAAATATTTCAACAATTGATCATTTTAATCTATAGATATTATTTAAATTATTTGCTAATATTGTTAATGGTAAAAGGGACTAAAAAATCTTTATATGAGATTATTGCGAAGAAAAATTATAAAGTGTAAAATTTTTTCCAAATTCGGTAATTTTCGATGAGACAGTTAAGATAAAATTTACTCTCTGCATTCTCTTATCAAGGGGAAGAACTTTAAATTTTCATAAAAAAATTTTTGTTCAGTCTTTTAAGTGGTCCATCAAGTCCACAAATACGTTGCCAGTCTCCTCGTGCAACGTATTTGTGGAATATATCCAGTGTTTTTTGTTAATCAACTTCAGTCTTATTTGTTTTGGATGACATTTTTTTCGTGTGAAATTTGGCAGCTTTTTACCATGCAGGGCTAGCAAACGGTAATAAGAGCCTGTAACTTCTTCAATTATGAAGTGATTTTTGGAAATCTACAATTTTCATTATAGTAATTGCCTTTCTGACTGTCTCAAAGTGTTATTTCATGTGATAATCTAATAGATTGGGAGGTTACATTGCAGAAATGGTGTGGGTTTTCGCGAATTTTTATATGTGGAATAAATTAAAATGAGTGGTGACAATGGTTATGGATGACAATGGATCATTCTAATCCTTATATTTGCAGATAGTTCTAAAAAAATCCATATAAAGATAATTACATACCCGACAAAAAAAATAACCACTGCATATGATACATTATTCTTATGTAACATTTTCCGCTGAATCCAAATATGATAGTTCCATAATATGAAAGTAGAACGGTTTTCGAGAAATATCAGTTTTTTGAGCTTTGGAAAAAGGTTAAGTTACTCAAAATCCAATATCTTCGCCCACAGTTATAGAAAATAAAATATCCTTTATGCTACAATAAATATTATTATATCGGCCTAGAAATAACAGCGTTATAGGATATCAAAGTTGAATTTTTGTTCAAATTTTCCTCATTTTTAGGCATTCACTTTTCTTTTGGTAGTATTTGTTCAACGAAATATAAAATAACCCCCCGGTTTTGCAAAGTAAGTTGATTTTATAATCTACTTTTTGCATCTCTCCGATTCAAAATCGGAGAAAAAATGGCAATGTTATAAGAGATTTTGTGGGACAACCTTTTTTTATATTTAAGAAAAGAACAATATTTTTTGGTAGTACTCATGCATTTGACCAGTTGAAAGCCAAAATCCCAAATTTGTCAGATGCCAAAATAAAAGAAGGTGTGTTTGTGGGTTCGCAAATTAGAAAAATTATTAAGCACACCAGTTTCAATTCAGTTTTATCATTGAACGAGGCTAATGCATGGACTTCTTTTCGTTTAGTTTGTTCCAATTTCTTGGGAAACTACAAACAATTAATCGAAGATTTATTACCTCACTACTTATTTTTTATAAGTATATTCATGTAACTTGCATTTCGTCCAAAGCAGGCGTGAATATGTCTTTGAAAATTCATTTTATTCGTTCACATTTGCATTTCTTTCCTCACAACCTGGGAGATGAAAGTGATGCGCATGGCGAACGTTTTCACCAAGAATTGAAAAATATGGAATTGCGATACCAGTGACATTGGAATGAGACAAGACGAAAAACATCGACTTTAAATAGTTTCTAACTGCTGCAATCTTTCTGAAAATAGTGAATAAAAAAAAATGTGTAAATACAGATTACCCCACAAATTTATAACATTGTCATTTTTTCTCCGATTTTGAATCGGAAAGGTGCAAAAAAGTAGATTATAAAATAAGGTATCAACCTACTGTGTAAAACCGAGGAGTTATTTTAAATTTCGTTGAACAAATACTACCAGAAGAAAAGTGAATGCTTAAAAATGAGGAAAATTTTAACAAAAATTCAACTTTGATATACTATAACTCTGTTGTTTCTAAGCCGATATTAATAATTTTTAATGTCGCATAAAGGATATTTTATTTTCTATAAAACAAGCAAAACTATTTAAAATTCGGATAACTTTGGGGAAAAAATTTTTTCTAAAACTCAAAAAACTGAATTTTCAAAATATCTCGAAAACCGTTCTACTTTCATATTATGGGACTATCGTATTTGGATTCAGCGAAAAATTTTACATAAGAATAATGTAACAAATACCGAGGTTATGAAAATTTATGAAAAATTGTTGAGTAGTGTTATTATGATTTTATATATTAATGCATAAAATGTTTGGTATAAAAACATTAAATCCTCGTATCAAAAAACTGATACCATTTTTCAATTTCTCATGTGTACATAAAATGTTTAACAATTTATCTAGTAGCAGTGTGTGTTTGTAGAAGCAGGGATATTTAATACACTCATGAAAATAGCTACAAATCCAATCAACAAAGTTTGGATTTCTTAGAGCAGTCAAGGAATTAAAGGCGACCGTTTCAGTTTTTAAATCAAGTTCAATATTTTTTAATTAAAAAACTCAGAATTCGTTGGATTTTTCATAAAAAAATTTTAATTTACAACTTTTTTATTTTTTTTTCTTTTATTTTGAAAGTCAGTTTTTTGTCCTCTTTGATGCATGATTTAAGGCATTATCTTGTTGAAAAACCCAATCATCACCCAGTACAGTTCTCCAAAGCAAATCAGCACTTCATACACATGGCTTACGCAATCCTCAGAGTTTTTTTCTGTCGTTATCCAGCAAATTGTTGAATTTCCATCACGACAAAAATCTGCCCAAACCATCAAACAGCCATCGCCAATATTTCGACTTAAGCATTTCTCTCCTCATTTCGTAAATCATGCCTATAATATTGATAACCATCGGGAAGATTTAAATAAAACTTTTTTCTATCACTAAAGACGTCATTGTCCCAATTTACATGGTCCCGATGGTTATCAATATTATTGGCATGCTGTACGAAAGGAGCATGCTTAAGTCGCAACTTCGGTGGTAGTTTTACGATGGCGTGGGCAGCTTTATTCGTGACGAAGAGTCAGCAATTTGCTGGATATAAATTGACTCTTCTGGATGAAAATTAAATGAAAAGCATTTTGGATGAAGAGTTGATTTGCTTTAGAGAACATGTACTGGGTGATGATTGGATTTTTTAACAAGATAATTGTTCAAAGCATGCTCAAAAATCTTACTTTCGGAACAAAATATCCCGTTTTTAGACTGGGTAGCATGTGGCCCGGGTCTAAATTTAATAGAAAATTTGTGAAATTGAAATGAAATTGAGTTGAAATTTTGTCCCGAGCCGTTCATGCCAAGAGGAACACAATTTAATACCGTTGTAGAACTGAAAGCGATAGTTCGGGATTGCTGGTCAAAAATCACACCGGAAGTCCTACAATCATTAATAATTTCAATGCCTGATAGATTGTTTGAAGTGAAAAAAATAAATGATTGCCTCCATTCATTACCAATTCTCTAAAAAAATTTATTGTTAAGGAAATAAGATGAGTGGATTTATAACTATTTTCACCCTAGTTTTAAGAAAAATGTGATAAATTTGGATTTTTTTATGAAAAATCCAACGAATTTTGAGGTCTTTTTTTTTTATTAAAAAATATTGAACTAGATTTAAAAAACAAACGGTCGCAGTTTATTCCTTGACTGCTGTAAGAAATTCAAACTTTGTTGATTGGATTTATAGCTATTTTCAAGAGTGTATCGGAATATAAATTCTTCAAATCTTTAGTTAACTTTTAAAGTTGAGCCACGACAATAGAGTCTGAATGTCAAATGTCAAATTAAGAAGACTACTTAAACTAACTGAACACTTGATATTTAGACTCGAATTGAGATATTTAAAGTTAGTTAGTCTAATTTATATTCATTATTAAAACTTTTTTGAAAGAATTCGAATTAAAAAAAAAAAATGCTTTGATCAATCGACTTTGAAAATTGGACAGTCGTCAGTCAGTTAAGGTATTTTTGAAACAATATATAGATAAAATCAAAATCTACAAAACCAGATAAGTTCATAAAAAGTGCCCGCGATATCCACATGGACTTTTAGATGTCTATCAAATGATGTATTCTGTCTCTTCTTAGCAATCATTTAGAAGGTGAATTTGATATCAATGTTTTAATATCAGAATATTGTTATTTGCAGGCAATATAATTAAAGATGTGCTCAATTGTTCAAACGATTGAATGCGGAAGTAAATCTGCTAAAGTCCGATACCTAGTAAAGAAACAATTGTATATTTGGAGTGCACCGAAGCTTCTCTAATATTCACTGTAAGTCTATTAAAATCCAATGTGTGAAATTTGAAACAATCATTTCATGAAATAAAAAGATTTCCTTTCAAAGATAATTTTCCGATTAGAACTTTATATGGGAGCCGTATCCAAATATTTTCCGATTTCGCTGATTTGCGGTGGGCTTATGGTAATTAGAAGACTACGTACAATTTCAGAACGATAGCTCCAAAACTGTGGGATTAGATTGCGTATCAACAGACTGACATTGCTAGAAGGATTTCTGCGGTGATACTGATCACGAATATATGTACTTTGTGGGATCTCCGACTTTCCTTATATACCTTTTAAGCATAAACTCAAAGTGAATATACACTTAGAGAAAAAAAGGATTATAAAAGTAAATATGATAATATATGATTTGACTATGCAGTTTTCTCTGAGAAAAAATTTAAAAATGAATATGAATCACGTCATATTAGCTATTAACGTACTTAAACAGTTAATAAATATGAATGCACTGTAAATAAAATGTGGCATATTTATTGGCGTAAGTGTTTTACGCTTTACATAGCATATAACGTTTCTTATAATTCACAATAACTTTTTCTATTGTGGTTTATGTTAAATTATTTTTTTTCGCTAATATCGTGATTTTAGTTTTATTCTCTTTGCATAAATATAACAAGAGAAATTTCGCTTAAATATATTACAACTGGGTTGGGACGATGGACATATGGGCATATGTAGTGGATCGAATCGGATAGAAAGAAGTGTACAGCTTTGGCGATGACTCAAATATATTTTTTCCTTTAATGGATCAATAAAAAAAGAAATTTCAAGTGTGCACACTTTAAATTAAATATTATACACTTCGAAGCTAAACCATTACCAAAAATAGTTAAATCAAAGAATAAATAGTTGGATTTTCTAAGTTTTTCTTCTAGGTGTACTGTTGAACCTGTTGAATGGTATTAAAACATGCAGAGAAACCAACTGACAAAGTATAGCATAAACCAGATAAGAAACAGTCAACTTGCATTTTTTGAAATCGACGTGTAGACGTCTTTGTATATGTGAAATTATTACTCGGAGGAGTTCAAATTGAAAACTGTGAAAGATATTGTGATATAAAGTTAAAGGAGAAATTGTATGCAATTCTATCAAACGTAAGGATAATTATCTTGCGTTGTCCAACATGCTCTGTCAATGGTTCTGCTATTCGGAAACAATTATGCATGAAAACAAATTTTAGTCGATTTTGCAGAGGCGAGCCACGTAGTTCTGATTTGAACGCAGAGTAACTGTTGACTGCATAGCCGGTGTTGCGTTCCGACCAAGGGTTATAATCGCCAAGGACCGGTCGATGACCGGCCACCAAAAATAGAGTTCAATGCGAAAGTACTGTAGGCTGCGTAACCGATAAATAAAAAATCAAGTATTTTGACCCCATCGCATGAAGCAAATGAAATTATAAGTGAGAGCCCGAATTACTGATGTTCATTCAGAAAACTGCTGATTTGTAGCGACAACGTGGGGCGATATAAATTTTGATGCATTTAGTTACGCAAAACACAGTCCGACGTCTCATTATTGAATATTGTTTTTGCTTTCGAAGAAGTAAATATATCTTGTTCTCATTATTTTTATTACATTAGAACCTATATAATATACCTTATGGTTTCTTTAACTAACAAATCAAAAAAAAAAAAGGAGAAATTACGTCAGTGGCCCGGCAGGAAATAAACTAAAAATTTCATAAATACTCCCTGAACTAAAAATGTGACTAAAAAGTGTACGATTGATAGAACATTTATTTATCTAGATGTTTATGTAAAATATTTTGCAATCGTCCAGCCAAAGGCAGAGTTTTTTATACCATTCACCAAAGGTGTGAAT
The DNA here is from genome assembly GCA_035078745.1 of Diastata ussurica. Lineage (NCBI taxonomy): Eukaryota > Metazoa > Arthropoda > Insecta > Diptera > Diastatidae > Diastata > Diastata ussurica. The sequence continues at coordinate 19,533 of JAWNPW010000139.1, forward strand.
GGTACATTTACTTTAATACGATGTATGTAACAGTAAGCACCCCATGAAGTATATACATTTTTGATCAGCATCGATACAGAAAATGAACTAGCCGTCTGTCTTATCTGTCCGTTGGTATGCAAACTAGTCCCTCAGTTTTTGAAATATCGAGCTGACATTTTGGAAGAAGTCTTCATTTATGTAAGTTCAGTTTACCCGAGAAACTTGACCTGATCGGAACAGATTTAGATATAGCTGCCATACAAAATTTTCAAAAATAGTTATTTCTCCGAAAGTAAATAATTGTTCGATTGATTTCAAGCTTTCAGGATATGTTGATATTGATACCTTTTAGATTCGTACTTTTAAATTTCGCCGGTAGGTGGAGCTAAGCAGCGAAAATTGAAAATATCAGGATATGCTTGTATTGAATAATTTTAAACATATTATTCAAAAATTTCAAAATTGTTTTTGAAAAATTTTCTACTTTTCTTTGAGAAATTTTGAATTTATTTTTGTAAATTTTCAACTTTTTTTTGAAAATCTACAACTTTTCATTGAAAAACTCACTACTAATTTATAAAAGTACGTGTATGAAAAACTGGTGCAACTGCTGATGAATGGTATAGAAACTTCGTCTATCCGAACGTACATCTGACCAAGAGCAAAAACTGGACAGAAGGAGTTGAGATAGTCGAATCCAATTTAGTACACAGACTTTGTATGCGTGCCCCATCTGGAAGTTTGAAACGTTTTCGTTCAATACAACGATGTGCCAACGATTGAGTTCGACAAAAGTAGTTATATGGGTGAAATCATCTTTAAAAGGAGCAACTGTTCCTTATTGAAGGACAAAAATTAACTAAACAGTCAACTACTATACAAAACTAGTCAAGTGACTATGTTGATTTACTATGCTCATTCATAAACTGAAAATATTTTTATAATTACATAGTTTAATGGAAGTGGTTTCAATTAGTTATTTGTATGTATATATGGAGATTATTTAGTTACTTTTAAGATTATTTAGTTTCTACATTTTTATACCCTACCCTGTATAAAGTTTTTTTACCTGTTGTAACACCAAGAAGGAGTGCCCGGATACCAGATAAAGTATATAATCTCTCAATCAGCATCAATATAGAAATCGATCTAGCCATGTCCGGCAATCTTTCCTTTTTTGATAGGACCATTTTTTTGGGTACGTCCAGTTCACCGATGAGTTTATTTGTGACAATGATATAAATATTCTGTCAAAAACTGAGCATGATTCGGTCACTTTTCACCATTTTAATCGAATATTTGTAATTTTAAAAGAGTCGAGCAACGAATTTTTTACAACATTTTTCATCCAAAGAAGATGACTTAAATATTATCGTCCAAATGATAATATCGAAACTAGAGCGTATTTTAATAGTCGGTTGGAAACGAACACACTTTCTGGTTTTTATTTAATTTAGGAGTTATTTCACATAGCTAAGTATTTTTGACTGTTGAAAAAGTTTATTTGGAAAATTAAATCGTCGTCTTAAGTATTCTTCTTTTTGTTTTTTCGCAATGGTGTTCCTCTTGTTTCAAAGGCTGTTAGTTGCTGGGAAGGGAATAACCAACAGAGTTGTTGGCTTGAAACAAAAATTGTTGGAACTACGACTTTTTTTTTGTATGTACAGATAAAATCAATGCCGTTTCATAGGACTTACATTTTTTTGTAACTTTCTTTCGGTTCGATTTCGATTGCGTTAACACATATAGTCTCTACAATATTAAACCTGAGTAATTTGAATGATCATTATGGTTGACTGAAACTCATTGAAAACTTATTTAGTCTGAACTATGTCTGACAATGGCTTTATATACGTAAATTCTACCATTATTGTAATTTGATACTTTAGATTCTCGTTGAAGCAAAAACAACATCAAAACATTATAATGACAACAATCAATAGAGAAAACTAAATGTTGAAGTTTGCGGCTGTGTACGGCATGTTATGCAACAATAAATTTTAGCGAAACCACTTCTATGTTAATGTAACAAATATAAACAAAACTCAGCTGATTAAATTTGAAATGAAAATACATATAACAAATCAACTTATAAAACGAAAATCCCAAGCGAAATAATCATCACCCTCCAAACGACCGAGGGGCGCGCCCATATGACGCGTGGTCTCATGACCGATAAGCTACAATGAAATGCACGGGATAGAGTGGGAATGCGCATAGCTATAGGCAAGTCAGCCATCAACTTTTATTATGATGATATTCAGAGGACGCGATTTAGCAGTTGTGGTAGAGTCAATCATATCGAACTTGCCATATAATAAACTGAAATCTCCGATAATACCCGAATATAGTGCAAAGTCGAAGAAATAAAAGTTGCTCTTTGTGTTCAAAGATAAGATTTAGGCCAGTACAAAATTAGTTGTTGAAATCCAATTTTTTAAAATTTCTTGATAAGACAGACATGATTTACATCCTCAGATGGCTTGCTGAAATCAGTTTGAAAGCCGGCGAAGTAAATTTATAGTGGTAGATTTTGACGAATCTTTCCAGATTTGAGGGAAATCTTTCGACTTGAGTGAAACTTCAAATACAATAATTGAAGTGATCTGGGTATCAAATTGTGGAAAATGCGAATGATTTGAAGTCTTGGAATTGATTTTTTTTATTCTGAAATACGAAATTTCTTTAAATTATACTTATAAACTAGATTATTATCTAGATTATAAAGCTTATGTATCTTTGCTTAAATAAAAGTTTTCATTTTGTAGAACTTGCGTTTTTGAATTCAGTTATATTTCATTTAAATTGAATAATTTTTATAGAAATTGAAGGAAAATTTTCTATAATTTGTGGAATAATTTTCCTTGAATTTTAGGAACGAATCCAACATTTATGAAAGAAAAATTATTTGAAAATTTTTAAATTTTGTTGTAAGAGGTAATTTAATAATTTTTCTCTTACTATCTTTATTTAAATGACTGTAACTGATAAAGTAATTGTACTCTAATTGTTATAAATAAAATATTTATTTAAAAAAATTTTTTGATGTTCCGGGAATGAAGCCTTCGGTTGACACGCACGCGATCTAATTGTTCGAGCTTCTTACGAATGTTTTTTCTCACTTCTAGCCGTGCTCTCATGTGATGCGTACATTTTTAGTTCTGTTTGTCTTAATGATATGTATTTTTCTGGGCTAGTTATATTTTCACATTAACTTTTACAAAGAGTATGTAGAAAGTTGTTAGTATAGTAAAATATATTAAATCGGATATAGCGGGCGATATAGCCAAAAATTCAATATTTATTGCTGCCTATAACCATCTTACATGCTACATCTGTGTAATAAAAAAAAAAAAGGGTCAAAATCGGATCACTGATTCTCTCGTTATAAATTGTTGAAAAAAGTCTACGATTTTACTATATGAATAGATTGTAAAAATATCCTTTATCAATCAAAAAAAAAAAACCAGTAAAGAAGCAATAGTATCTTCGGCATGCACCGAAGCTTCTATACCATTCAACATAAGTGTAATAGTA
>JAWNPW010000140.1:0-14340 GCA_035078745.1 Diastata ussurica
CGAAAGCAGCACGGTTCTCACAACGAGGTGCAACGAGGCAAAAAGCGGGTACACCCAGTCAAATTGTGAGTGAAGAAAAAATTTTTACGGCAATCAATACTTTTCAGCCGTAATGTATAATTCGAGCGCAGCTATAGTATTCCAAGACACAGATCCTGGCGTGGCTTACACTTCTGTTTCACAGCATAATTGACCTGGCGTACATTACCAAAGGATGGAGAGAATCGAAAGTGATTTTTATTATGGAAGGCGTCTCACACGAAACCAAAAAACTGCATTAAAAAGAATTCACATTAGAAGCTTTTGTGGATATACAGTGTGCAAATGCACCAGTTGTTAAAAAACAATATCATATCGTCTGCCATCACAACATCAAGGCTGCGTACTTTCGACGCTCCTATGGCTTCGGGCCATGAATGTCATGTTGAAAGAGATGGAAGCGATGGGCTGTAATGTGGTGGCTTATGCGAAAGATGTTGTCATCACAGTTATGGGAAAGTTTGCTCAAACGCTTAGCGACCTTATTCACTACTATCTGGAAAAAATTAATTCTTGAGCCATAAGATGTGGGCTAGGTATTAATCCGGATAAAGTGGGACTGGTCCTTTTCACTCGGAAATACAAACCTCCACCTTTTAAAGCGCTTCTCCTGAACGGCGTGAGATTTAATCATGGTGATAATGCGAAATTTTTTCAGAGAACTAAATTGGGATTAGAACACTGAAGAGCTCATCAAAAAGGCGCTGGTGGCCTTATACAAGTGCAAACAAACCGTAGGCAAGAGATAGGGGACTTAACCGTCCATAATGAGATGGATTTATTCATCGGTGGTATGACCTATACTTCTCTACGGAGTCTTAGTATGGTGGACAGCCCTGAACAGGGCTGTCATCAAGCGTTAAATAGGTAGGGTTCGGAGATCTTCCACACAACCGAATACCAGAGGTGGAACTGTACCAGACAGTCGGTTAACCGTTCACAGAGATAGGTCGAGGTTCCATCAGAAGGTGCGCTTCGGTGTCTTCTCGAGTGAACTCGAGTGCCCTGAGCTGTTATAAATCTCTAAACGAGATATCCAGATAGCACTGCTTCCGCGTGCTCTGGGTCCCGGGGCAGAGAGACATTGCAGGTAACTGTTCAGCAGATGAACTTGATGGGCGGGGTACGACCGCACAGATTCTTCCCGAAAAAGAAAGTATAGGTATGGGAATGGCCACATGCAAGCTCAACTTTTGTGAAGAAACTTATCGCAATGCCACCAGAGGGTGGGATAGCGGGTCAACCTGCAGAACAACCCGGCTAATCTGGCCAAAATGGGATAGGAAACGCTCTTCTGAGCTATACGGTCTTAATAGGCCTACCATTTCATCCACCATTGGTGTTATAACGGGACATTCTCTCTTAGGCAGACATCATGCCGGGCTTAATATTCCAACTAGCGGAGCTGCCATCAAACAACCAGCTTAGCTGAGATTGCTACAGTACCTATAAGGAAACTGGCAAAATTCGTGAGGGGGTCGGAGCGGCAAGTGAAAACATTTTTATACTGTTCACCAAAGACGAAAATGGTATATAGTAAAAGCTCCCATAACCGGACACCGACCATCGCAGTGAAATTAACCAGTCTACTGTAGCTTAAAACATTTAGTTATAGCAGACTGCTTCAACATGAATTGTTTTAACTTAAGCTGTTGAGTTTCAAAATGACTCTCTATGTTTTTGATGTGCTGGAACGCTAAGAAGTCGTCTGTTGCAAAATGCTTCAAACTGAATATTTGTTCCAATGCTTCATCATACGTAGTTATGGAATCAGTTATTTTTACAAAAGTGGGAGAAACGGGTAATTTATTTTTAGGCCTATTTTCATAATCTGAAAAAAATGTCAAAATTTTAGAATAAAAAATAATTTTTTTTAAATATTTTACTTGGCGTATGCGTAATATTTTTGTAAAACTGTTAAGCGATTTAAAAACGCGAATGACTTGATCGAGAAAAACTGGAAGACCCGGGTATGTTATTTTAGATCATACTACCTAATAAAAAAGTTCAAATATGTCGTTCGGTGTTATAACACACAGTTAAAGAGGTTGAGAATTCAATATAATTCAATAATATAAAATTAGTATAAATACGCCACAAAATATATTGCAATGAGATTGAAAAATTGTAATAAAATATTGTATATTTCGAAAACTGTTTATAAATTTTTTTTGTGCCCACATAGACAAATATTCAGAGTGATTAGAACTACAAAATATCCAAAATTCAGACAATTTAACCGGGTGACATTTTCCATACATTTTGTGCGGGGTTCTTTCGTCAACGCAAGTTTTTCATAACTTTTTCCATATAAAATGCATAACCATAACCGGACGCTCCAATAACGATGGTGACACTATATTTTGAAAAAATTTGGGGAAATCATCTATCTAAAGCGGAGAGAAATGATGAAACACACAAACATGAACTGTAGTTCCCCTTTTTTACCAAATTCAAATTTGCAATTCTGTTTGAAGTTTCCTGATATGCTCGTGCCAATTTTAAAGTTTTAAAAATTATTTACATTATTGCTTATTTGCCTCAGAGCCATAATTGCTTATTTGCTTCAGAGCCACAAGAAAAAATATTGTATTTTATTTATTGAAGAAAAAATTGAAATTATTAAACCTAATTTTATTTGTACACGGTAGATTGATTCCAGAAAAAAACATGCAAAAAAAGACATTGATCGTATGCAAGAATAGGTGATTGGTTCTGATGCGATCGTAATATTTGTTTATTTAAATATATTGTATATTACACTTTTATAATTAGAATGCGCACTCAGTGCGTGTTGTGGTTGCAAAAGTACGAAGTAGAAGAAAGAAAAGATAATCTATGCTGACGACATTTGATCAACTGTAGTGTTGACAAACGTATAACTAAAAAAGCGCGAAGATAAGAATAGGTAACATTGACAGCTGTAATTTATTCGCCAACACACCCTCTTAATGTGTACGCCTATTCTTTAAAGCCAAGTCCTTCCGCACAAAATGATATTTAATATGAATATGTTTGGTTCGCGTGTGAAGGATTGGATCATTCGCTAAATATTGGGCTCCACGATTATCAATAAATATGGTGATATCTGCGACATCTAGCAAACCAAGCTCATTTAAAAGGCTACGCAAGTAGATTGCTTCTTTTGCTCCCTCTGCTAAAATATTCCGCCTTGGTTGAAGATAATGCTACGGTACGTTGTTTTTGAGATTTCCAGGTAATTGTAGCACCTCTGAGTAGAAAAACATATCTGGCATAAGATCGACGATCGACAGAACAGCCTGCCCAATCAGCGTCTGTATAACCTTTTATGGCTCGTCAGTTTGCTTGTAGATTAATCCAATATGAGTACTGCCAGCCAAATAGCGCAGCACTCGTTTCGCAGCAAACCAGTGACACTGATATGGATTGTTGACAAACGGAGCCAAGCGTGAAACAATGTTAGCGATGTCCGTCCTAGTCGACACTGATAAATACATCAAAGCACCAATTAAAGTTCGGTAATTAAACTCCAGGCCAAGTTCACCACTTGACTTGTCATCTAAATGAATCTTTGACTCAGCAGGTGTAACTACTGAGTTGCATTTTTCCATGCCAAACTGCTTTAAAAGTCCATTTATTTAGCCCATCTGCTGTAGCTTTATTTTACCGATGCAATCCAAGACAAAATTTCGCAGGCTCAAGATCTTTTATCTCGAATTTTTTTAATAACTCTTGTTTTATCCTGTTGACATTTTCACTTTGCCGTACCGCAACCAATATGTCGTCGACGTAGATTAATATAAGAACAAGCTCATCTTTGGTATGCCGATAAAACAGACAAGGCTCATTAATTGTTGAATTCATTTTCATACTTTCAAGTTTTGAACTTATCTTCAGATATCATTGTCGTCCAGACTGCCGCAAACCATAGAGAGCCTTTTTCAACAAACTAGCATTACTACCAGAATCTATATCGCCAAGCATTTTTCTAGCTCTTTCAGGAAATATCGAGTTTTTATAATTTTCCACAATTCTATTTAATATTTCGTTCATAAAGTCTGGTATTTTCATAAGCACTCGTTTTTCCAATATACCATTCAGGTACGCAGTTTCAACATCAAATTGACAAATTTCCAACCCAAATTTGACGGACAGCGCCAACAATAGTCTCCAACCGGGCTACTGGAGCAAAAGTCTGAAAATAGTTAACGCCGATCAAATTCAGTTTCACGGTCTTCTCGAATATCATTTGGTGACAAGATCGCCTTCGATTGATACTCTTTACGCGGACGCCCTCTTGTTCCTGTGCGTTTGGGCCTACTAGGAGCCCTACATGTTTCAATAGTAACATTTATTCTATTCCACTTCAATAGTTCGGAGCATTCCGGCTGGAAATCATATATAATTCGCATTTGCGTTTAGCTAATACAGAACGAAATATCACTTCATGTCCTTTGTTGGTAATTTTTGGCACAGATATCAAATTTGTTCGCAAATCGGGAACAAATAATGTGTCATTAAACTCTATCAATTCATCTCCATTGTCACTCGCTATAGACATCTGCACAACACCTTTGCCCTTAACATCTGCTGTTGAGTGATTAGCAAGATTTAAAATTCTGGTAGATTCACCCAAGCGATGAAAACGATGTTTATCACCGCACAAATGAGCTGTGCAACCACTATCAAGCAGCCATGCTCTGCTTAAGGTACCATTCGTTGCACCTACCATGCTTGCAACATAACTTGCATTAAAAGTTAACGCACTATCATCATTAGCAACATTTACATGCGATGATTGTTGACGGTAATGTTTTTCAGATTTTTTCAATGGACAAACATTTGCTTTGTGTCCTACCACACCACAATTGAAATATTTTAAAACATATTGTCCGGTTCTATTTTGATTACCACCACGATGTCCAGACGCTGCCATTGCCATAACCAGACTTCCACTTGTCTGTTTACGTTATTCACTTTCTTCAATCATTTTTACTTTTAAAGCTTCTTAGTTCGTCTCTGCACTCGATGGTACAACGAAATCATCAATTGTTTTAATAATGCTGCTTTTCGAGCTGGCCCCTTTGATGCATAAATCAATTCTAGCCTCAACCAGAGTTCGCGCGAAGTTTCGCAGCCTTCGAACTTGTTTTAACTCGGATGGGTTAATAGACAAAATTAAAGCTGATTTTGTTTTATTGTCCAGCGTTGACCATTTTACCGCAGGTGGTATCACGATTTTTCCATTCACATATTCCTACAAATCATTTTTGATGAGAAGCGCCTCTACTTGCATACTCCAAGTGTCGTAATTATCTTTCGTTAATAATTCAATACGAACCGATGAACCAGCAGCCATTTTGTGTGTTTCGATTTTGATCTAAGTTACACAAATACGCAAACTCGAACCAGCAAATAATTAAAATAAAGTTATACGCAAACCCAAAAATATAATACCAAATAACGTGACCTGGGCAAATAACCTGATGAGATCGTAATATTTGTTTATTTAAATATATTGTATATTACAGAAGTAGTAGAAAAGTACGAAGTAGAAGAAAGAAAAGATGATTTATGCTGATGACATTTGATCAACTGTAGTGTTGACAAACGTATAACTAAAAAAGCGCAAAGATAAGAATAGGTAACATTGACAGCTATAATTTATTCGCCAACAGGTTCCTTATCTCTAAAATCTATTCATGTTTATTTTATTAAATCACATAAATAATGTGTATTTAGACAAGTTATTAAAGAAAATTAGACATAGTTATTAATAGACATAGTTATTAAAGAAAAAAAAGATGTGCACTCTGTACTTAAAAGCAATGTAAATTAAATGTATGAAAAGTCGTGTGCGGGTGCGTTGTTAACAAAAAGAGTAGGTTATTCAATTTTTAAGGTAAAAAATTTAAAAGAAATTCAAATGATAATCATAAATACAGGAACATAAATTTAATCGCTGTCATCATCAGTTATACGCATTCTCTTGCTTCATTATCATCGATGGAATAATTTTGAACTGGACTTTCTCTTGCTCGTTTGGCATCTATATTTTTAACAGTGAACTCTGTTATGAGCCGTTGTTTGCCAACTGTTGCTACCCCTTCGTATAATTCGTTGTAACGAGACATAGAAGAATTCAGTTCACGTTGGAATTGTGCAGCTGTTTCGACATTGGGATCGTTTGTCACGGAATGGTATCCTAATTTATTTGCAAGTTGAAGACTTTCTTGGAATAAATTTGGAGTAATTTCAACATGTTCTTCACTATCACTGCGTTCTAGAATCAGCATTCTCTGATGCAAAATATAATTTTTCGTCTTCGCTAAGAACTTTATAAACCAGCAGTTCATGAATGTCATCGAATAACAACTCATCAAAAGCCTACCCACTAACTGTATGTGCCAAAGTAATTGTATTGGGATATTCGCTTGTATTTGGATCCACATGATTTTTACTTTTAACACATTCTGGCTAAATTACTCTCAAACATACGTTTAAAGTCGATGGTCGTACATCTGATAATGATAAAGCAGCATGTGTTACGAAATTTTTTTTAAATTTTTTTTTTTTTTACCCAATACTTTTATACATCTGTTATATTACAAAGTGACACTTAGTAATTGTTGAACATTGAAAGTGTGGTTAATTTTTAACATAATGAGCAATTTTAATATGTCAACTCGTTCTTAAATTATTTTGTTTTCTTTTTTTTCATTTAAATATTTAGGTTATCTTATAAAATATGATATAGATATTGATTAATAATTAAAACATTGATTTTTATTTTTCTATTAATTTTACTTATATTTATAGTACGTCAACTGGTCTATTTTTTTTAAACGTCGTCCTCGCATAAGTTCTTTCACCAGAAGTGTCACTATTTCTGTGCTTGTGTGTATAGGCAATTTAGCGTGATATTTTTTGCTTATGTTCGCGATTTCTTCGTCCACTCTCAATATATTTAGGTCGCGATGTATATGGACGTTTGGATTGTACCATTCTACATTCCCTATGGCGCGAAGTATTTTCGATTGCTGTCGTTGGATAATCATTATATTGCTTCTCTTTGGCGTTCCCCATAAGTGTGTCCCATAGGACCAGATGGGCTTTAAAATAGACTTACAATTTCTTATTTAATGTTAATTTTGAATTTTTTTGAAGAAGCCAGTATAGTTGTATAAATTTGAGTGTGATTTGATCTTTTTTTTTTTTATATGATGTTTCCAAGTTAATTTGCTGTCAATATGGATTCCTAAATACTTCGGCACTCTTTCAATAGGAATATCAGTGTTATTTATTGTTAAAGGTTTTGGTGTAAAGTTCGTCGTAGTTGTTGTTAACCTGCTTGTTATGGCGTTTAGTATTTATTTCTTGTAGCTTGATTTTTGCAGTATTAACATTTTTGTGTGCGTAGAGTAAAATAGTGTCGTCAGCGAATATTGCAATCATTGCGGAATTGTCACTGGGCTAGGAAATATCAGCTGTTTAGATTGTATACAGCAGTGGACCTAACACGCTCCCTTTGGGAATACCAAGAGAAATTTTTTGAAGTGGTCAATAACCATCTTTAAATTTAATATACAAGTGCCGGCCATTGACATAGCTTTCTTTAATCAGGAAAAGGTTATATGGTAATAAGTTCCTTAGTTTATGTCCAAAACCATCTTGCCAGACTTTGTCGAATGCTTTCTCTACATCCAAGTAAACTCCTATACAGAATGTTTTCCCGTCCATATCAGCTAATATCTTATGTGTCACTCTGTGGATTTGTTGTAGGGTCGAGGGTTTTCTTCTGAACCTAGGCTTATGGGTCTGTAGGATGCTGCTTTGGTTATTTCTTTTCCACGCACTCCACGCCATCTTTAACTTTTTCCAGGCATCAATCACTGTAAGAGTTTTATCCTTATCCAAAGTGCCCAAAATGTATTGGAATGTTCGTTTGATATAGTAAGTTTTAAATGTTGCGATAATTCCTTGGTCCAGTGGTTGGATTAGGGATGTGGTATTCGGTGGCAGGATGAAAACTTTTACATTTTTGTGTTCCAACTTAGGATGCCCGAGTGCATTGTCTACCAACCGAAGAACTTTAAAATCTAATCCTTTCTCAATTGAATTCACATAATAGTATTAATTTGATATATCCGCGCGACAATATTTTGCATACATGAGAAAATCTTACATATTCAGGTAGTAAAACTTTTACTGAACTAGACATATCTCACAGTTTTTCTAGATCAAGTCATTCGTGGTTTTAAAACAGTTTTAAATACTTTTACGTCAGAGTTAATATTTTAGCAAATTATTTGCTTTTATCGCTAAATATTGACATGTCTAAACAAAGTTCGATTGGACACTATAAATGTGATCTAATACCGCAAAAAGAAGAGGTCTCTAAATACAATTTGGTTTTTATAGCGAAAGAAATCTTACTTTTTCGACAATATTTTCCAAATGTCTTAGCCTTGCTACCAAAATCAGCTGCACACATGAGAGTATGAAAATATGCTTATAAATAAAATACCTAAAATACTCCCACTTTTTCTTGATCAAGTCATTTGTTCTTTTAATTCGCTTAACAATTTCAATCTCACATTTCCAACATAAATTTCTACTTCCCTGCATTTTTGCTTCACTTAATTTTAGCAATATTTTTTTAGTGAATTGAAATATTTGTCATCATTATATAATGTGTGAATGAAACTTCGGATTAGACTCAGCTTAATATGAAGAGGTGTTCAAATAATTTTGCATGGATCAATCAATGGCGTATGCTCAATGCTGATCTGATTCAATTGTCATGTCATTGGAAATTCGTGCAATGCATTTCCTTTTTGCGCCCCTCTCAATTTCGTCTGGCCAGTTTTGTGGTCAGTTGCTTTTCCCAATAACTGTGTTAACAACGAAGCGAACTGCAATTCATTAATATGGAACGCACACAAACCACTGCAATAATGTGAGGAGTAATTGTCGTTCCAATGTGCAGATTGCTCCATGATGTTTTCACGTGTTGGTGCTCGTTCCATCGCAATTAACGGCAGCAAGGTGTTCCAATGAAAGCTCGTTAGCTCTCAAGAAAATAAGAATACGAGTACCTAAAGCAATTGCTGCGCCACTGTCATCATCGTCACGCAAGTGCTATCGAAATCTTCTCTTGCGAAAAGATTTTTTGTGAAAGAAATTTCTTTAATTTGCAAACATTTTAATAAACAAATAATTTATAAAATTTTATCCATAAAATAAAGAAATATTGTAGTTCAAAAAAGTTTTTTATGTGATTCTCGGCAATATTAAGCTACAAAAATCATAAGGTGGCTGAGAACGAAAAGTTTTATTAAATTGTGCATGTGTCTAGTACATTCCTTTGAAATTTTTAAAAGTCAACTTCATTTTTCGTTGCTTAACAAATAGTTGCGACAATAGAATTTGGTTAGTTAAATTATGGAATGGAAATTTACGTAAAAATAAGTACAAATAAGTCACAAATCATATCACAAAATATATTACAATGAGATTGAAAAATTCTAATAGAATATTGAACATCTCGAAAACTGTTCATAAACATTTTTTATGCCGATATAGACATTTATTCAGAATGATTAGAACTACAATATATCCAAAATTCAGACAATTTAACCGGGAGACATTTTCTATACATTTCGTGCGGGATCCTTTTATATATGTAAACAATATATATCCCATAAATCCCTCCTGATAGTCAGTCTGACTCGGTTCAAATTTCAAGAAGATCGGTCCATAGGAATGTCGTCTACGTCGATAACAGTCATATAATGCACTTCTCTGATCTGCTCTGTTAGCTAAACGGTTAGTTAAGCTGTGTTCATATGGTTGTTGTGACGCTTAACATTTACATTTTAAAGTTACGCTTAACAGAGCTCTGTTTCCAGCTAGCCCCTATTGCTAAGATGTTATCACATCAAATATAATTTGACCTGCTGGCAACAGCGCACAGTGTAATGTCCCCATACATTCTTTGGAAAAAAATGGAAGGAGTTATAGTAGAGAAATGCAACTTGGCATGAACACTGTTTTTGATGAAATTAAGACATTTTGAAAGTATTGAAGAAATCCCACCTCCCATACCCTCCTCCCATACAAATAAAATTCATTTTTGCCCATAACTTGAATATTTTTTTGTCAGAGCAACGGAATTTGGCAGATAAATTTCAATAAACTTTATTAAGCAATCTTGAACAAATTTTTAAAATCCGCCTACTGTTATGTCCACCTCCCATACAAAAGAACACCATTTTGGCCTGTAACTTAATTAGCTTTCGATCGAGAACAAAAAATTTGGTAAACCGATTTTTTTGATAATTATAAATAATTCGGATGTGATTTGAAGAGATGCCACGCCTATTTCATGTATTTTTGACACTTAGTCAATTTTTTTATATGACTGTAAGATTTTTTCACCAGAATTCCGTCAAAACTACATCAAAATAGCTTTTTTCAAAACACTTTATTATATAGCTCTTTCTACCATAGAAATGAAGAGTCCGGTTGGCCAAACCCGGCCATTAGATATCTTCTGCTGAATTTTAGGAATAGTTTATTATCATAACTTTCCATAAAGGTTTTTTCTGTCTCCGGCGTTAACGTAATTTACAGCGTGACGTATTGAAATGCAAAAATAAATAAAGAAAAAATAATGATCTTTCCAAAAAGCTATTATTTATTAAAATCGCAAAAAAGCAAGGAAATTGCACTAGTTCAAAATTGGCAAAAAAAATTGAAATTTTTATATCAAATTTCAGTAGTTTCAAATCCTCAACTTTTGGAGCCTTAAATCAATACAAAATGTCGTTCTTTTTTAAAAAAAATTTTAGAGTGCTCTAATGAAGAATTTTTCAGTAAATTCACATTAAAATTTTTTTAAATTTCTCACATCAACTTTTTTCTATTTTGGCCGCTGACGTTACACTGTGCGGCGTACCATGATTATGTAAGAGTGACTCTAAAAAGGGAATAATTTGTGAATTTTGTTACCAAAAATGCATGTGGAAAAAAATTTTAAATAGCTACAAAAAATACTCTGAAATGATAGCGAAAAACTGTTAACATCGTCGTGTTCAATAACATATCATAATTTTATCAGATCCGTATTCAAAAGTCATTCATATGAAAATTTCAAAAATTCATTTGAAAAAAAAAGTTCGAACTGCTATTAAAGAATAATTTGCCATTGTGTTTTGTGAACCTTAATTACCTTGCTGCCTTCACAACGATTCAGCATCAACTGAACGTATTTCGTATGTACGTGCGCAAAAACGAATGAAAGGAAGCGCCATTCGATCTTCACGGTTTCACTAATATATGCATTCATCAATTTTCGGCTGGTAACACAATTTGTCGACCTTTACACTAAACATTCTGAATTTGGATTCGATTGAGAAGAAAGTTAGTGGTGAAAAACTATCGCGATCATGGAGTCTCCGACATGCATATATGTATTACTTTTCTGCATTACGCACATAAACATCTGGACTGGTGTAGGAGAAATGGTGCACAACACTAAGCCAACTACTACAAATAGTAATTTTCTTTACATTTCTGAATAATGAGATCGTTCCGAAAACAATAATTTCAAAGCTTGAATAGCTTATTGTTCACGATAAAAGAGAATTTATGACAAAGCTGCGGAGAAACTTATTTTGAGCAAAAGTTTTGAAGAAGAAAGATGATACAATAATACAAGCACATATATATCTAAGTACATATGTATAAGCATATATGTTTAATATATTTTTCATTTATTCATTTATGCATGATAAAAAAGGTGAAGAAAAAAAAAACTCTAATAACATTTGCAAACTGGTTAAAACATAATAATTTTTATTTTTTTATAAAATTTTTGCAATAAATGTAAAATACAGTAAGCCCTCGTATAACGCGGTTAGGTCCCATAGGAACGCCGGTTTATACAAGCAATTTGAGAAACCATTTGTTTTTTTAATTATATCAAACAACAATGAGATATCCAATACAAAAATAATTTTATTTATATCAGGCACTATTGGCTAAAATTATAAAAATACGAAATTGTAGATGGATGTATATGTAGGAACATCGTTGATCATAAATAAAATGAAATAGTATCTAGCTGGGTGATTAAATAAATTGGATATTAATTTGTATTTAAAATCTCGAGAATAATTCAACTTATATAAATTCGTATAGACTCATAGAAATTCCACGTTGCACAAATATGTATATATATATGTATATGTATATACCCATATATGCATTTAGAATTCATAAAATCGCCAATCGCGACGAATTTAAAATATTTGATTTTGCTCCAACATTGTTGAACCCGTACGCCTAATTGGTGATACTTATTGAGCCGAAAATGGAACTCTCAAAAGTTTTCTTACCAGTGGTAAGAGCCTCAAAAGTTTTGAAACATCCTTTTTTAAACAGCTACACATTGTTGTGCTTCAATTATAAGACCCTATTTCTTTCATTAAACTGTCTCGGGTGGCCTTGCAGTACCCCATTCAATTTAATAAATTTTCCTGAACATTTTCGACTGTATGGAGGTCTATTTGACCGATAGAGTGAAATCGTAGCTATGCGGTGACCAATATACATCACAAAAGTGAATAATACTGCGGTTTTCGAACATCTCACGCAAAAGGTCGATTTTGCATGGTTGCTGAACGAAGAAATTGAGTAGTTCATCTCAATCGAGACTGCCTCAATGTTAGAGCCGTTCCTATGTTCATAAATACGTACCTACGATGAAGGTTTTTTTTTGTGTGTTTAGTTTTCGTCAACTTGTGTAATTGTACATTGTAACTCATGAGTTGTATATATGTACAAGCACAGAAACTCGTACTCATAAATGAATGTGTGAAACTATATATTGGCTCGATTGCAGTTTCGCGCCCGTTTTTGTGGGAGCAACAAATTACGTTACCGTTCACTACGATCACAATAAGCCAGGAAAAAAAAACAAAAACTTCCACTTAGAGTTGAGTAAACCAAAAAAATTGTACATATATACATATGTATATATATATGTAACAAAAATATATTGTAAAAAAGCTGGGACAAGACAACAACGCAACCCATTGAAGTATTTTTGTACGCTCTTCTATATTGCTGTTGTTGATGTTGCTCTGGCTATAAATGCTGGTGTTGAAACCATTTCAAAACTAATTCAGTAACCACTTTCGCTCACAACGTTTCGCGCACTAGCGGTTAGTTTCGATTTCGTATTTTTTTTTTTTTTGTCGATTGAAAAAATTTATTTTTCGCTTTTTGTACTTAATAGATTTTTTGAAAAATGGAAATTTTTACTGCATTTGCGTGCGTCGCTTTATTACTAATTGGTAACGCTTGCGCTGAAGAAACGGCAACAACAACGAAGGCCAACGGCGATGGCGAGATTAAAGTTTACAAACGCTTAATACCAGCGGATGTGCTACGAGGTGAGTCAGACCGACGTATGAAATTGTGTTTGCTATTGTAGGCTATTACAACACTGCTATGATATCATTGAACGTTAACTTTAGTTGAGTCAATTCAACTGGCTATGTTGTGTGTCTTTTCAAATTTCGGTCAGTTCAGTTATATCAAAAATAGTTATTACAACTTCAACTTAATAACGAGAAAATCACGCCTTTAACTTAGTTGGTGTGTCTACTCAATTGTGCGATTAATGGTTGTTCAAGAGAAAAATAAACCATTTTCAAAGAATAAAATAGAAAGCAACAAATATAAGTAACTGAAACCTCCTAAATCCACCGAAGAGTGCGAGCATTCATTCACAAATATGTGCAAACTGGCTTTATAAGGCATCTACTAAATCTGATCAGATTTTGGAAAAATTTTGATGACAGCACAAAAAATTATAAGCGTAATCTACACTGAACCAAAAAGATACGTTGCAGAAATGATGAAATACTTTGTGCGAATGAATAAACGATAAAATTTTGGTCATTGAGTTGGATCTTTTTAAATTTATTTATAATTTTATGAATCTTTCGTATCGGAATGAAAATTTTCATTGGGCAATGAAATCATTAATTAAAACAAAGTACAGATTCATAAATTACATTAAAATGTTCATACGATTAATGACTACATTCGTTGAACCAATGTAATTTGGTGCAAGAACAGATTCTTAATTTTTTAAGAATAAATTCATAACTCTATGTCATACATAAATAAATTACTGTAAATTCAAAACATTGCGTACAAACAATCTTAAAGAATAAGGTTTATGAATGCATTTCGTATACAGAGAATGAACTGCTCATAAAACTATAAAATTAAAAAAAAAAAAAA
>JAWNPW010000143.1:7501-21212 GCA_035078745.1 Diastata ussurica
AATTTTTTCAAAATAAAGATACAAAATAAGCTGTTACAGGTGGGAGAAAAAACGGACAAGTGCTTCAAACAGCAAAGGTATACTGGGTATAACTCTGCGAATTTACTCAATTTTTCAAAATGATGCTAACACAAAAACATAAAAGAGATATTGAGCTTACCATAACAGCAATTACGTAGAAAAAAAAGACAATATTTGTTACAAAAATTAAAATTTCATAGCATTACAGGTGGGTAATTTTTTCGTTACGGGTGGGACGCGTGCGAGATCATAATATCAAACGGGATGGAAAGTTTATAAAGATTTGAAATATAGTATTTACTATTGTTTTTATTAAAAATAAAACCTATTGTATATAAACAAGATTAATATATATAACTCTATATATAAAGGTAACATACACCGCTGATGTTAATATCAAAAATATACATTAAAAGTAACTTTTATAAAAAAAATTTTTTTAAAACATCAAAATTTAATACATATATAAACTACCAGTCTATCAACAATTCATGTTTTGTTTCATAATTTAATTTTTTGTGCCCAGCAAATAAGTGCAAATTATATCTATAAAAGTGTAATGTTAAATAATAAGACCTCAACAGCAATGGATAATATTGAAAGCAATTAATGTCCTAATAGTTGAGAAAAACAGACAATGTTCCATTATGATTATGTTGAGTCATGATACCGATATTGGATAAAATTCTTTGGCCAGCTCTGATCTCAGAAGAATGTATCTTGTCCCATTTCACCCATATTAGCCGAGTTGTCTCTGCAGGTTATTTTATTTATATTATATTTATATAAATATGTTTTTAATGACAAGGATTGTCGCCGAGAGAAGGGTGGAATAATTTTTGAATTTTATATATATATTTTTTTTTCTTTTAATATGCTTCGTTCCGCATGTTGGGGTTTCATTGCAATCATTGTATCTTGTTCCTAGAACTGTTAACACGATAATCTCCCACAAGCTTTGGGTAACACAGATCTTTCCACGATTATTCGTTGCCGAACAAGCGTGGAAAGATTTCAAAATCTTCACAAGTTTCGGCCCACGACCGACAGGCAAATACAGTAATGAGTTTTTAGTAGTGGATTTTCTCAAGCGTTAAATATCATATATAAAACAATCAGTACATAACAATTAACGAATTGAGCTCGATGTTCAGGTAAATGCGACATATCAGTTCTAAGAATGTCTGATATGTAACTTTTAATTGATACATATCTCAAGGTTGTCAATGGTGCATATTGCTCCGGTTTGTAACCATGTGGAATGACTAGCATGTATCGCACCATACGGATTCAAGTTTTCACGATTTTGATTAATGCGCTTTTTGATTCTGTGGCTGGTAGTCAAGGTACTAGTGATGATGGCTCAAATTGTGTCGTAATGGTACGACGAATTGATGGATGAATTGTTGCACAAACGGCAAACTGATGCTATTGGATGAAAATGAAAAATATATTATGCCAACAACAACAGCACCAGGTGTTTCCGCATTGGTAAGAATTAAATTTTCGTGCTTTGTCAAGTATAGATTCTGACTTAACCCATTGATGGAACATTGTCGAAGAGAGCAAAGGTAGCACCAGCCAACGATAGTTATTCGTCAAGCACAGAATCTGACTTGACCGTTTCGATTGATGGAACACTGTCGAAAGCAAAGTCAGCACCAGCCAAATCCGACACGGAATTAATCAACGGTAGTAATAATTAAGCGGACGATTTTATCCTCCGCCCTTTTTCTTTGGCGTTGGCGCCGCTATCAGAAGTAGTAATTGTAATTGAAGATACCCATGATAATGAAAATATTGGCGTGCCACATTTCAAGAAAACTGATGACAATGTGGATTTAAACAAGTTGAAGCGTTTTGAAATAAATGAGTAAATTTTATATAATCGTTAGTGATATTGTAAACGTGTAATTTTTTTCATATTTGACAGCATTAAAACCGAGACTCGTTCAACAACTTCCACTGATCTTGGCAAATAAAACACAAATAAGGAGAGCACCATTAATAACTTGGAATATTGTTGTGATGATTGCGAAAGGGTAAGATGGGAGCAGAATATTTACGAAAAAAATATTAATATCAAATTCTTTCCATTCCAGCATTTTGATTTTTTTCGTGATACATTTATCAAAAAACAAACGGAAACGTCAATGCGAAATTGTTAAAAAAACAAACAAAGAAGGGCCTTGAGTCATTCAACACCAGAAGTTTTTTTGGAACCCGTTAATGCCTGATAGTGATCCCAAAAATAATATTTCTGACTAATAATTTTGTTCAATATATCTTTATATGAACTATTATATTTTTGGAACCCGTTAATGCCTGATAGTGATCCCAAAAATAATATTTCTGACTAATAATTTTGATCAATATATCTTTATATGAACTATTATAAAACCATGAAATTTTAACAACAACAACAATAGATATAACAATTGCTGTTGACAACATTTTACGAATGCTTATCGCGTGAACTTTTCGCTTCATTAATTTCGATATGCAGCAAAAATAAAACGAATTAATTTCATTGAAATTGATCTTAACTTAAGACAATATAGTATTTCAAATATTTATATTGAACTTTTTTAATTTAATTTTTTATTTTATTTTTGCACATTGCTATTGCAACACTTAGTCACGCCACCGCTTAGCTGCGCCCGGGCCAGTGTAGTTATGAATTTATAAAAATAACATTTCAAGACAATACCACACGCCAGACAACAAAAATATCACACTCCAAGCAATTAAAGTGACAACAACATAGTTTCTGGGCACCAACTAACACAAATACAAAAACAACTTAAATTATCATTAAAAAACAACAACAAGAACACAATTAACGCCAACAGACTCAACAACAACTTTCTCATCCAAATCAAAAATATAAAAAAAAAATAAAATACTGCAAAATGAGTACGGATCAAGGCAAAACCAACAACAATATATTCATATCATTCGACAAAACAAAAACGCTAAACTCGTCCTCTGACGGCCCAAAATACCTCGTCATGTCCAGGCCATGTGAAAACAGTACCATAAACAATGTGTCGCCTTTTTTAATCAAAAAAGTTATAGATAATGCCGGAGATGGTGATAATGCCTGTAAAAAACTACGGAATGGGACCATTCTCATCAAAACAAAAAATCTTATACAAGCAAAAAAGCTTGTGACCCTAGTATCCATGACACCAAACATCCTAGTCGACGTGAAAGAGCACCCCACCCTCAATTCGAGTAAAGGGGTTATTCTCTCCAACGACTTGCGCGACATACATGTAAATTACATATTGAAGGAACTCAAAGCTCAAAATGTAACCGACGTAAGGAAAATCATAAAAAGGACTGACGACACCTTCAAAAAAACCGGCTTAATCATTATCACTTTCTCAGTACCAAATTTACCTGAATACATCAACATCGGCTACGAAAGAATTAGCGTGAGACCAAACGTCCCCATGCCTATGCGCTGCAAAAACTGCCTGAGATTCGGGCACACTGCAAAGTACTGCAATTCGGAAAAACTTTGTGTCAATTGCTGCAATAACGCGCACATAGATGAAAACCAGGAACAAGCATGCACCTTAGAACAAACCTGCATAAACTGCACCGAAACTAACAACAACAACAAACACAACGTATTCGACAGAAAATGTCCCATATTTATAAAAAAAAAGGAACTCCAAACGATACGCTCTTTTGAAAAGGTTGACTTCAAAGGTGCCCCACAAATCTACAACCAGCGTCACCCCAACACGAACACTTTCCGGAATTTAGTGGCCGCTGACGACATCTTCAGCCCACAGCTATTCCAATCTATCGCCCCCACAACCGAAGCGAACGCTATTACTAAAACGGAAATCCCCGCAACATCAAACAAACAGCCAACACCTTGCAGCTCATCAGCTATCAACAAAACCAACATCCAAACCATCAAAAAAACGCAGAATCCAATAATTCTACCAAAAAACGCCTCTAACCGCCTAAAGCAACAAATAAAAAATAAAAATTTAAAACTGAAGATTACCACATGCAACAAAAACCGCAACACCGAAGACCTCTCATCCGAAGTCGATACCGACATGGATATAACGTCATAAACAACAACTCCACTCAACTTATACCTTCAGCAACTCAATCTACGTACATCAACTATATCTATTAAGATAATTCAATGGAATATACGAGGTTACATCAATAACTGCAGCGAACTGCTAGTGCTAAAAAAAAAAAAAACTTCAATCCAAAAACCTTTTTTCTCCAAGTAACACATCTCCAATCCACCAATAATATTCCTATACCTGTAAATATCATTTTATTTGCACTAAACACAGCTCGATCGCACGGTGCCAAAGTTCTGGACAAAATAATCGCAATAAGGCTGTGGTGGTTTGTTACTTCAAACAAACTTATCCACAACAGCCAAATGGGATTCAAAAAAGTAAAGCTGTTATAGACAGTCTACTATATGTAGACCACCTAATAACAAAATCTTTATCTGCAAAATCTCTCGATCTCGGACGGACATAGCAGACTTACCCACAGCCACTTCTACGACAACTCCTCTCCAAATTCATGCACACTTCGCAACAACTCCACCAGCATAAACATAGAACGCATCCTAACAGAGCCCAAATTTTCCACAACAACAATCCCTTGAATCTCCTCTCCAAACCGAATTCCGACAACTCCAAAAAAGTCATCACTTTCCTAAAAAAGGCTAACATCTACAACTATATATAAAAAAAAAAAAAAAAATTACATATAATATTATTTCAAACTAGCTCTTAAAAATAGTTATAAGATACAAAAAAAAAAAAAAACAAATAAAATAAGCTAGCATTTCCAAAAGAAAAAAAAAAAAAAAAAAATACAATATGAACTCCAACTAGTTCTTAACAGGAATAGGTTTAAGATACAAAACATAAGTATAAATTTAAAACTTAATCTTACAACTAAGCTGCAAACTCCCACTTAACAACGAGCTTAAAACCTTTGCTGTTAAAGCTCTCATTTCTCTTATTACCTTATAATTTACTTATAAGATAATAAATATATAAAAAAAAAAAAACATTTCAAGAATGCAATAATGAAACAGGAAATCTGTGGTAAAAACCAAAAACTATATAAAATTGGGCTAAGAATACAAAAATAACACATTCTATTGTAAAATATAAAATAAATAAATATAAATTTTACATGATTTTTTGGAAACTTATAGAGACTCGAAATGTTTGCTTATTCAAAATCGAAAACGTACTATTTCAACCAATTTACATGTGATCTCCTGCAAAATGATAAAATCAGACGTAATCAGTTTTTCGTTTTCACCACAGAAATAAATTTCAAATTACGCAGCAAATTTAATTAAAAACTTATTTAAAAAAAGTGTACAAATAAACTTGAATAATATAATATGTTATTTAAGTTTTATATAGCTGTAGTTTGTATAAAAATATATATGTATGATTTTGCATTGGAAATGATTGTAATCTAAAGCTTCACAGTTCCGAAACTAAGTTTGTTAATTTTATTTACAGCCGGAAAAATAATAATATGTTATATATGTATGTAGAAGAAAGAACGTAAATTGAGAAACAAACTTCTGGAACATTTTTGAAGATGTCGTAAAGAATTATAGTAAATTTTTCGCAGTTTAAAAATATACAGCTTTGTAAATATGAATCAATGAAATTATTTTCAAAAAAATTTTTAATTGCCAATTTAAATTCGAAATTGCACTAGTTTTTTGTGTCTTCTTTAGTGACTTCCGGATACTCCAATTTAACGCCAGACTCACATGTAAATATCGGACAACAGTAAGGAAATGGAGCAGTTTTGTTGGTTTTATCCGTATCCAATTTGCATTTATCATTTGCCAGCGGCAGCGGACCGCAATCTTCCACTAATTCCAATAATCTGCAAAATGAAAAGTTTATCGTGAAACCGTATACACACATATACAATTAAGTTTATCCATACTTTGCTTGATTATCCTCATTTTGAACACAAGTGGAGCGTCCACAAAACGGTGTTAGTTCCCAAGTTTTGCCTGGCTCAACTGTGGCGCAGCGTGTTGATGCAAAACACATACCAGGGAAGTCTGAAAACCCATGAAATACAATACAATACAAATTAATATTAATGTACTTACATATATGTTAATATTATGGATTTGATGCTGAAAATTTTTATTTGTTGATAACACTACCAAACAATTTTTCAAACATTCTAATAACTACTTCATTTGATAAATCGATCACATGTAAAATTTTCCTATGAATCAAAATATGATAGTCGCATAGCATGAAAGTATTACGGTTTTCGAGATATTTTGGCATTTCAGTTTTTTGAGAATGGAATAAAAGGTGAAGTTGCTAAAGTTCGCCCCTAGTTTACCGACTTTTTTATTTGTGTTGTAGAAAATAAAATATCCTTTCTGTGAAAATAAAAATTATTGAAATCGGCATAGAAATGACAGAGTTATAGTGGATCAATGTTTCATTTTTAAGCAATATTTCAAGATTTTTAGGCATTCACTTTTCCGAAAAAAAAAATCAACAGCTTCAACATCAACTAAAAGTCAATTAATGGAATACAAATCGAAAGCATCCAATAGACACCTTTCTCGTTTAATATATTATAATTAATTAATGATACATTCATTATGCGATTGAATCTTAGCAAAATTAAACAAATTATAATGATTTTCAATGTTAAAATATATTCGTAAAAATGTCGGCGCGATGAATATATGCAAAATTAAGCATGAACACAAACAACAATAAAAGAAAAAACGTAAATTTTCTTACTGAGTTGCCCAACCAAGCCGCCATCTCATAGATTTCATTCTCTTTCGTTGGCTTTTTAGTTGTAGTTGTTTTTTACAAAAATATTTTAAACCATGATGAATTATCGATAAACGCAACGGAAAAATCGATTTTCAAAAACAGATCATAAAAGTAAAGTAAAGGTAAGAGGTAATAAGTAAAGGTAATTCATAAGTAATATAAAATGAAAAAAAAGAAGTAAATTAACATAAAATAATTTAAAATTTTGCAAAATTTAAAGTGTTTTCAAATGAAAGATTTTGAAAATTAGTTAAATCAATAAATTTTCAATATTAGGAAATATTGAATTGTGTAAATAATTTAGTATAACGTTTCTATACTGTATTGAATTAAGTATTATTGAAGTTCACAAATGCAGCTGTGCTGGTAAGCTGATTCCGAATCTGGCATTACTTTTTTTCAATAATCCACCGTTTCCGAGATATTAAATGTTTTCAGATTTTACTAATTACCACGAAGTCGGTAGATTATGAAAAAAAAGTGATAACAGATTCAGAATCAGTGTACCCGAATTACCAAAAAATATGTGTTAAAAATACGATCGGATAAAAAAAGGTTGGAATTTATTCGACGTGCCATCAATTTAAAACGGGATTTGGTGGGGTGATTAGTTAAGGGAATGAATAGTAGTCGGCAACACCATTCCAAAAATGCCTTGTGAACAAACAATAGATAACAAATAGCGAAGTTATTTGAATTTAAATCGAAAATCGCTAAAAAATTGAGCAAAAATGACAGAAATTCTCGTTAAGGACGAATTTCCAAAAAAACAAATGATGCAAAACCGAAAACCTTTCAAGTCAGCTTCGTTTGTGCCTATTTGCGTGGAGTTCAATAGTGTAGCAAACATGTAATCTACACAAAACCTGATTTTTAGACGCTTTTTGTAAACGGTGCATCTCACGTACGGTTATCGACAAAACCAAAATATTTTGGAAATCATCATAAAATCGACCAAAGTACATTGCGAGAAGGGTACACCAAACCCGATTTTTTGTTGTATGGAAGTTGAGCCACTCTTATGTACATATATTGAAGTTTTGGTACATATTGAAATAAACAACAAGGCAACACTTATGTGTTTTTTGTTATCTTGAATTGCTTTGTCAATTAATAATTTTTTATTAAAATAAAACTAATTTTCGATATAATTCAGTGAACGTTTCTTATTTGATCTGCAACTGCCTCAATACAAAAGGTTATGGGCCAATATGAAAAGGCTGCATATAATTAACGATTTCAAAGAAATTAGTGGATTAAAAGTAAGACGTGTTCGGTAATTCTCTTTGGAAAGAACAATAGACATATTTATTGTTATTGCAGTTTTTGTAGCTTAAAGAACATTTTCGAATAAGCGGTACGACAAACTTAACAACGAAAATTTTTTGTTACAATTTAAAAAAAAAAATGAACCAGGCAATGAGAATTGAAAAGTTGCATGATAACAGCTAGTGGTTAACTTGGAAGTTTCAAGCCAGACAAATTTTAGAAGCCAAGGATTTAGATGACATCGTAACAGAAAGTGCAGTAACAGCGACCACTGATGCAAAATTTATAGAGTGGAAAAGGAAATATGCAAGGGCGCGACAGATAATTAGCACATCGTTGGGAAGGCAGCCATTACTGCAAATACTCAATTGCGAAACTTCAAACGATATGTGGACCACGTTAAGTAGTATATACGAACAGACATCTAAATCAAATGATCTATATTTGTTGCAAAGGTACTATAGTTTCACAAAGGAACCTGTAGACGATATCGCAACTTCGTTATCAAAGATGATGGAAATTGTGCAGCACCTGCGTGATCATAAAGAAAACATTTCCGATTCAATGATAATTACAAAATTGTTTATGTCGCTGCCAGAGAGTATAATCATTTTTATAGCGCCTGTGAATCAACGAGTAAGAATGATCAAACAGTGGCAGAAGAACTAAGATTGAAAGGCCAAGGTAAATTTGAAAGTACAGAGGCGTTCGTGGCTAAAAAAGGATTCATAAAAGGCGCTGTACAGGCTAAAACAAAATCTAAAGTAAATAAAAAAGGAAGCTGTTTTAAGTGCGGTACAAGGGGTCACTGGAAGCGTAACTTGCCAGAAATTAAACGACATACTGACGAAAGGAGTTCCCCGAATTTTTAAGCGTTTATTTGTCAATCCATAACAAGCAAAAAAAAATGATGTTTGGATTGTAGACTCCGAAGCCAGAAATCGCGTGTGCTTCCACGTGATTCACAACTTTTGTTAAAAGCCGCACAGTATTATTGCGACAACCTCGAAATTGTGAAAAACATAGTGTCATCAATACGTTCGTGATGTAACGTTAACTACATAATAGAAAACATTTTTCGTCAACAAGAACAACGCCCATCATTGAAAAGTAGCGTCGAAATCGGAGAAGAGCATCGTAGAAGTTTGGATGCATTGTACAAAAAAGTCTACCGAGACAAATTCGATGCTTTTTTTGAGGCGAAACAAAGATTACAGTACTATAGTTAATATTTAGAACGAATCTTACAAAGCTCTCACCAACGGGGCTTGAGTGTTTTGGGTTTTGGCCAAACACGCATCACCTGCATTAAACTTACTACAAATATGATTTAAATACTCTAACATTTATTAATACATATTTGTGATGTGATTTTTATAAGTGAAATAAATAAATCGAAAATACGTCTACAAAAATCAAGCATTTTTCGGACATTTTCGACATTTTTTTCGAGAATATTTTAACGGGGTTTCATACCACTTTTGCCCGTTCATGGGGTTTCCCTCAGATTTAGAGGTTTTTTACGCGACTGGGGCCATACTAGTGGAACAAATTTAACGACGGGAAAATTTGGGGTTTTTTGAAATGAAAGATGTGAATCGAATAATAAATTATATTTTTTATATATATTTTCTAGAACGCAAAACGTTGATTGAACCGCAGAATTTTGGAAAGTGTCTCAAACAAAAAATGCAATTGGATAGCCACGTTTTTTTTTTCACATAAATAAATTAGTGACAACTATTTTATCTTTACCATTTTCCAATGCTGCTGTCGAGAGATGTTATTCTATTTTCAATATTGTTAAATCAAACCCAAGAAATAGATCAAACACCAAACCTGTAGATTCTAAACCTGTCACAATTTTGAACATACAAATAATATGTTAAAAAAATTTAGCTCAAAGAAAATTATCGTACTGACGTAGATAATAATACAGCTTGGAAATGTTCCAGCACATAAAAATCTTTTAGTGTACATATGGGTATTTCCATAGCTACGCTCTTGGCAGACGTACGTCTTCAACGTGAAGAAAAACCAAGAAAAATTTTAATTATTTTTTCTTGCTTTGTTTTTTGGATAGCACTGGAGTAGCACTTTATTTTGTGGCAAAGGTGGGAGCTTAATTCTAAGATATTGGCAAATTAAAAAAATAGAAGTCGATTTCGTCAGCATCTACAAAAATGGAAAAATAAGCGAAACGCGACAGAGTTTTTTAATGCGTCCAATTTTAAAATATTCTCAGATAAATTTGAAAAAATTTGTTTATTTTTTTTATACAAGTTATAATAAATACTTAATGTGACATACGTTACGTGACATATTTTCCCTTAAAGATTTTCTTCAATATTGGTTCTTAAAATTTATGTGTTAAGTTTTTATTTAATATCAAAAATAACGTAAATTCAAATATCTGTTTTATCTACTTTTATTTTCACAGTTTTTCTTTGCTCCCGCTGCACTTTTTTTGTCTTTTCTTTTTTTGCTTTCTTCGGTTCTTGCCCTTTTTTCTTTAAGAAGTATCTCATTTTTTTTGTCAATACCAAGATTCCTCTTTCGATGTTTTCGTGATCTCTCATTCGCTTGATATGGTACTCTAAAAACTTTAGTGGATTCTTTTTTAATTTCTTTTCTATTGCGCTTGGTTGTTTTACTTCTTTTTTCATGATTTAGACATCTACACAAAAATACACATATCTTATAATAAAAATAAAAATATTTGTCTTTGTACAAAATTTTTTCAATTTCTATGCAGCTTCTTTAGTGAAATTCAACATATCAGAAACTTGCAATAGAAAATGAATTAATGGTAAGAAATGATTTTTTTCAGCTACGAACGTGAAATTAGAAATTATTAAATGTAAATTACCATATTACCGTTTACCGTTTACCGTTTACCGGCCTTTCTCTGATCTTTTTGCACTTTCTTTATTTAATTGTTGTTGTAAGACTTACTTAGTAGTTCGACTGAAAAATGGCATTCCTCTTAAAGCGGTAAATATTAAATAGAAAATGCTATTAAATCTTACGAAAAACGAAAAACAGATAACTTAAATTTTGCAAGGATTTGTATCATGGTATCAACTGAGATAAGCTCTCAATACTTTAAATAAATAATATTTGATTTTTTTTCTTTCATATCATATGAAAACGCTTATTTACCAACATTTCATTTTCGATCAGGGTGGACCTCTCTGTGGAAATACCCAAATAAACACGCTTATTTACTAACATTTAATTTTTCGCTCAGGATGGACCTTTTTGTGGAAATGTCCATATATGCATCAAATGTCGTAAGAAAATATTGTATTTTGTATCGATGCTGATCAGGGATACATATATTTTTTATTGCCTGCAGTTGCTCCTTCTAGATGTTACAAATAGATGCACAAACTTAATATACTCTTGGTGAATGGTATAAAAAATTAAACCAGAGAAGATGGCTGAGCGAAATGAAGCCCCAGGAAATAAAGCCCCAAAGACAGAATGAAATAAATCTCCAAATTTTGGACTTCAATTCATTGTAAAATAAAGCCAAAATTTCAAAAATGAATTAAAGCGCCAATGAGAAAATTAAATAAGAGCCCAATTCTCAGGGATTTTCAGGGAGTTGTTTTCGATGCATATTTCGGGGCACTTATATGTTGAAGTAACGATTTGGGGCTTGACGTATCATACCTTACATCCTTGCAGAAATGAACATCCAACTAGTAAACAAAAAAAAAAAATTTGTGGCTTTATTTCATTTTTGAATTTTTGGACTTTATTTAATTTTTTTTTTTCATTAGTTCATAGAGCCGAGAAGTTGACTTAAATTTTATCGTCCAGAGGCAAATTTATGGTATTTAAGGTGGCATTCTAATATCATTCTAGCAGATCAAAAACAGATTTGTTGTGTTTAGGTGGTAACTTTCGCTGTTCCGTTGTAAACGGATCTGATGTATGGAGTAGACGATAGAATAAATTTTCATGTGTTGCCACACGAGAAAAAAAAATTTATCTCCTTATTTCTCGTCTCATTAGCTTCCTCAGACAACTCATTTTCAATAATCGCAGGTCCGTGAATTAAAATTTTATAAACGGTAGGTGAAAGACAATACCAGAAATATTGAGTTGTAAGTTCTTTGGCTATATTGAGTGCGAATGTCTCCGATTTTCCAACATTAATATTGTAACCTAAAGAGAGTGCTTACAATATTGCTGCACATCTTTCAATAAGGTGTCTATCTAAGCCTGTTATTTGAGCGGACAAGCCAGCATTATTGGCAATATTTCCATCAATCGATGTTCCACTTTCACCACTTTTAGGCTTGTCGAAAATCAATCCCATTTTCAATCGAAATTCTGTTTGAATTTTTTTTTTTTTTCGTTTTTATAACATTGGCTTTCCCGTCGAGGGATCTAACTCGCCAGACTTGTACATTCAGTTTGTAAAATAAGGGAAAAAAAATTCAAAAAATCTTATATAGGCATGAAGTGGTGACAATCCCAATTTCAAAATTCAAATCGATCCTTTTGAACTTCCCTTTGCAAGCATTTCTCAATATTATTCATGTCTGTGGGATTCGCGTTGCATATATAGCACTTTGAGGATGAAGTTTGAGTTAAGGCATTACAAATTTTACCATCCACCATTGTGAGTTGAAAAATATTACCAACAATAATTTTAGTCGGAACAAGTCTTCCTCGCTACTCAATTCAGTTGATTCCTTTTCAAATTTAAATCGGACAGGACGATAATCTCGAGTGAAAGATTTTCGTGGGGTTTTGCAAATGGAACATATCATGTTACAAACATGTGGCTGTCTTCCAAATTATTGTTCTCGACTTTTTGTATGTATTCGCTGTACCTAGAGCTTCCGTCGAAGCCCCATTTTCCTAGAAGTTTAAGGTTGTTCACAGGATCACTGAAAACATAATTTATTACATTATCTTGCAACTCGATAATACGCTTCGTAGTGTGATCCCATAATCTTTGAAGTTCTAATTCAGCGTGCGATTCACTAATGGTTATATTTTTGGGATAACATTTTTAATTTTTTGCTTTTGAAATATTATCACAGTTGCAAAAAAGTTCAGCAGATATTTTTTTATTAACAAATTCTCTATTAAGAATGTATTGATTCTTTGTTAAATTCGTTTCCATCATAAGTTAAATAACCTCATTATTATACTATTTGATTCTTCAGAAGCAAAACGCAAACAATCAGCAGCAGACTCATTTATTACCGCTATCTTAGCTCAGTCGTATCTTTATTCGTCTTGAGCATTCAATGAAATTCATTTTCGGCCGACCGTCTTCAACATTATTTTCAGGTGCTTGAACATCACGATTGAATAAAAAGGACTCCTTGCTTGATTTCATGTAATTTTGTGTAAACTCCAAAATGCAATCGTGTTTTACGCTTTGTGTTTTCGTTTGCTGCAAATGCGCATATATACGAAACGACGATTCAGTTGAATCATTGGGACAGAAAGATCGATGTTATTTGCTCACATGATTTTTACTTCTTTCACTTGCTGTGTTTTAATATTTCGACTAGTGATGGGAACTATCGAATAGTTACTAT
>JAWNPW010000144.1:0-11523 GCA_035078745.1 Diastata ussurica
GTTTTTTTTTTTTTGCTTCGATTTTCTGACTTGTTTTTCTGCGTTTATGATCTACTTGTTCTGCTGCTGCTTTTGGTGCTGCTGCTGCAGAACAACATATTTGAATTTGCAAAATAATAATTTTGAAATTCAATTTTTCGTTAATTTAATTTTCAAAAAGAACTTATCTAAACAAATTAAGTCAAAAACCAGTAATCTAGCTAAAAAGTATCTTCGGTGTACACCGAAACTTCTGTACCATTCACCACCGTACGAAATTATAAAGTAGTAAATTTTTCACAAAAAAAAGTAGTAGATGTTCTAAAAAAAAGTAATAGATTTTTTTAAAAAAATTTTAGTAAATTTTTAGATACAAAATTTCGTTCAGATAACTTCGTAAACAAAAAAAGTTTTCCATAGAATTAAAAAGAAGAAGAAGAAACACGCCCTATGAAATACTAACATGATGGGTCAGCTTTAACTATATACCTGTGCTCGAAATTAATAATTAAATGCTTTAGAAAACCAGGTTCAAACTTCTTTTCTGTTCATTTGTTCACTCTAAAAAAATCGATCAGGTTTCTTTCGATATATACTTTTTAAAAAAGAAGAGTGGATCCCCGAATTTAATCAAATATGTTTTACAGTTAGTAAAAAATGTTGGTATTCATAACTCAATTCTTAACTTAAGTCGCGCCATAAGAGATTATAGTTTTCGACCACAGCTATGATCGGATTTGAATAATATTTTTCAGGATTCTGTTAAAATTCGAAATTTCTTTGAAATATCTTTATAAACAAAAAAGTTTTCCATACAAGCACTTGTTCGACCAATTTTGACGCATTTTTACGGCAAATTTATCCGAATCTGAGCCGACTTTTGTCAATTCTTTCTCATTATTCTTTCTTATGGAAATGACAATAAAAGCTTAAATATGGAATTTCGTAGAAAGATTTTCATAAACAAAAAAGTTTTGCGTATAAAAGCCATTTTCGAGCAATTTAGACAGATTTGTTTGGCAGCTATAACCAAATCTGATTCGATTGAGCAAGTTTTCTCGGCTTACATAAAAGGAAACTCCATACACAAACTTCAGACAGACAGACATGACTAGATCGATTCATCCAAACGATACTGATCAGGTAAATATTTATAATTTATGGCTTCTCCGGTGCTAAGTTTAAGGTGTTACCTGAATCATGCCAACGTTAATATACCATTTGCAACTATGGTGGATGATATAATAATTTACAGTTAATTAAAAGTTTGTTTTCTTTTCATTTGGCTGTGCTTTGCTTTTATCGAGCATCAACATTGAAAAATGACATCCAGCATTAAGAATGAGCGTACACTATGCGTATGAGCAATATTTTTAATTCATGTGGAAAAATTAAATGAACAAAATTAATGAAAAACTTTTGAAGACGTGAATGAAAAAAGAACTGAAAAGCGGAAATATACACATCAAAAATGCGGCAAAAATGTACTACTTATATATATATATATATATATATATAAATATATTTTTTTTTTTTTGACAGTTGAACTTGTTGTAGCTTTTAATTTGAAAATTTTCGCAATCGTATTTATATTTAGCGTTGAAAAGATATTTTGTTTTATTTATTTATTTTTTATTTTTTTTTTTTTTTGAAAATTGAAATATAGTATCTACATATATAATGTTTTTGTTTTTGTTCTATATGTATATATAGATAGGTGTTTTTGTTTTACATTGTTGTTAATTATTTTCTCACCTACATAAAAGAGTGCGTTCAAGTTCATTTTGATTTTTTTTTTCTTTTTCTGTTGCTTGATTTTGTATTTATGTACATTTAAATTTATTTTTTAATTTGATTTTCGTGGATAATTTATTGCATTTCATGGAGCACAAATATTTACAAAATTAAAGCAGAAGGTCAATGGCTAATGATGTGTATGAACAAAAAAAAAAAAAAAGAAAATATTTACCTCAAAATATGTTGAGCATTCCTTGTGCGTTGTTAGATAATCCTGTGCAGTTGGCTCATTTTGACAATATTTGACATGTTTATCGAAATCTCTTTCGAGACGTAGAAAGGTTTTTGTTATCATGCTCGGCTGATTCGTATAGTATTTGAGACCCTCCTTGAGCACCCTAGACACCCAAACGTACACATTTAGAAATAAAAAAAAAAATATATAAACATTTTTATATATTAAAATCATCAAACAAAAACAACGAAATTATTGCCATTATTACATATTATGAAATTCGGCAATTTGTAGAAAATTGCCAAAGATGACATCTTTACTGTCGCGCACTGTACGCGGCACTGTCGGCTTATCAATAGTTTTTACATAACGATCGACCACATTCTGTAAATCTCGACCAAACTCTTCTTCGGTTTCAACGAGCTCACGTATTATTGCGCTAAAATGTTATTTAATTTATTATCCGTCGGAAGTGAATGAGTATGACTTACGTTTTGCGTAAATTTGGATCCTCATTTGAGTTGCCATTGGTTGTCGCTGAACTTGGATTGAAATCTAATACCTCGATTGGAACCCAACCCTCTTTTGGTGTATCACCGCTAGCGAATATGCGCACATAGCATCTGAGTTATATATTGAAAAAAATGCATTATTTTTATACATATTATTTTAAGTAATATAACATTTATGTACCTATTTTTGCTATCTTCCTTGTTATCGTTGGGTGTCTTATTAATGATTTCCACTAAATCGCCCTGTGTTAGGCTAATGGAATCGGCCGCTTGAGCCACATAGTCTCGATTAACAAATACAACATCAAATACCTGTAATTTAAAAAAAAAAAATATTTTAATTGAATTTATTTTGTTTATTTATAAACAAAATTACAGGCTAACATAACTAAAGCTAGATCAACTAGGGCCTTAAGCTTATATATAACTAAATTCTATAGTGATTTCAGTGAAATTGAACTAATTTTAAATCTTGTTAAATAAGTGTATCTACACTAAGAGAAAAAACGCATTGTACTATAAAAATAAGTATGATCACATTCGATTTGACTTAGCTATTTTTCTGAGAAAAAAATTGAAAATTAAATATGAAACACTTCTTATTAACTTAAAACATATTTAAACAGTTAATAATATGTATGCTATTTAAATTAAAGTTTAACGTTTATGTCAATAAATATGCCACATGCGCGTGTTTTTTGTTATAATTCACAATCACTTTTTTTAATGTGGGGTAAATTGAATGCAAGATTTTCATATAGACACTGGTAAGTTAATTTCACGCTAATATCGTATTTTCATTTCTTCTCTTACATAAATATAACAATAGAACTGTGCTGATGTACTCCAGTTAGACCACGAAATTTGAAGGCGGACAAAAGCCATGAATTTGATATATTGGATATTATTACACTTTAATTCAAATATATCTGTACTTTGTATCAAATATGAAAGCCTTTTGAATCAACTATGTTCATGATTGAATTAATTTTATTGCTGAATTGCTAGGATTTGACAATAGGATCGTGGGATTATTCGGAAGTAGCTGCTGTCTGACATTAAGGAATTGACTGCATTCTGTTAATATGTGATGAATGCTGATGGAGTTATCGATGGTGCTAAATTAATAGTTGGGAGAAAAATTTAAGTCGAAATAATGTTGGTTACTAAGTTTCGTGAGTCCTAATCTCAGCCGAATAAATTTTCTTACATCTAATCTACGTAAATCCTATTTATGATTGAACTTCAAATATCTGTGGACGTTTGTGGGGTTGCTGTTTATGGTGAATTTTAGATAGTTGTCATTGATAATTCAACGAATGTTTTGGCATAAATATTAATATTTTCAAATAGTTGTTGTGAATATGGTAATACTATATTAAATGTTGAATAGGGAATTCCAACCGTGAGTGTATATGAATTAATATTTTTTTATTTTAAAAAAATGTGGAACGATTCACGATTTTGCATGTCATCCTTGCGCAATATTATTTTACTAATGACTATAATAATGAAAATTTGTAAATGTACCTAGCACGTCGAAATGGGAGTGCCCCGAAAAAAAACTCCGATAATCACATTCCCTTAGGATTATTGATGGTCCGCTCCCAAAAAGAGGCTTATAGGACTCCTACTGACGCATCTTTTTAGAGCGTACAAATTAAAAACCCAGAAAAGAATCTTGAAGCTGTCTTTTAGTGTACTAAACCAAAAAGTTTACTAAATGTCCACTTTCTGGAAAAATCCTCACCAATAGTATTCTCCTGTTTCCAATTTTTTGAGCATTACTTTTTACTTATTTCCACAGCAATGTGAAAAATTACACTGTAGTACTGTTTTTGAAATCTTTAACTTAGCAGACAAGATATTATTTTTATTGTCATGTATACTAGACACGATACATTGTAATTAATAGATGACTAAAATAAATTATTCAATCATCTATCTAAAGTGCCTTAAATCTAAACAATGAACATAGAAAATTTGACATCTAAATTGGAATATAAATAAAGAAAAAAATTTCAAATTAGTCTTAC
The DNA here is from genome assembly GCA_035078745.1 of Diastata ussurica. NCBI lineage: Eukaryota > Metazoa > Arthropoda > Insecta > Diptera > Diastatidae > Diastata > Diastata ussurica. The sequence continues at coordinate 4,500 of JAWNPW010000144.1, forward strand.
AAATAAGCAAATACACGATTAATTCGACAGACTTCATATAGATTGATTTAAAGAACATAACGCTGCTGGATGAACACAATAAATGTGGGAGAGAGTTTCAAAAACAAGAAAATAAAATTCGGAGAAGAGTTACATCTCGTAAGATCAAAAAACTATTTTGCACTTTTACATCTTTCAGTTCCCTTATTCAACATTTAAACATTCAGTTTTCATATTATGGGGTATGAAAAACGTTGATGTAAGCGATATAATCTAAAAAAAAGGCTTCAAAGGATTGGGGTTCTTTCAGCAACTGTGCTCGTCTGCCTGTGACAGTAGTAAATTGGAGCGTTTGTTTCATCTCGTCCAAGAAATAACCCTATTGTAAATGATCAAGATCGGCCATGATTCGACTATTGACGGAACTACAAGGAAATATATTTATAGCAATAACTACTGAATGGATACGCTCAGAAAAATTTTATCTGGAACATTTATTTGGCCACCTAATACCGTTAAGCAAATTAAATCAGAAACGAACCACGGCTACAGGTACCGCTCATAACTGAATTACCTTTTTTAATTTATTCAAATTGCCTAGGATTTTTCAGTGTACAGAAATCAAATATGTTTATTGCGATAACTTCTGATCAAAATTTTGTTCCTGTTACAACAAAATTAATCGGAGGGTACTTAATATCGTCTGCAGACCGGAGTTAAAATGTTCTTTTATAGTTTCAGTTTTGACATCTTCATTGCTTAGAGTGGGATCGTTCACAATCCGTTCATTAAGTGTGTATGGTTGTAAAAGTAAATAATATAGAACCTTAAACCGAAAAAGGTGTAATAGTAAAATAAATTTTGCAAAAGTAGAGTTTTTCAATTTCATTATGCAATCATAATATTCATTTACTAAAAATGTCGGTTATACTTTATTAACGACTTAACGAAATGTAAATACCGCATCCAAGCCATACTTTCCCATTTTGAGAAACTAATTACTTTTTCAATTCAATGGATTAAAAGAATCAACGTTTCTAGCAAACATGTGTTTTCACATTTTTGGGCTATATGCAGCGCACAATTCTGCAGGCACTGGAAATAAAAACTTCTATTACCGGTTATTGAAATCGTAGCATCAAATTTCGAACAAACGGTGTGGGAGAATTTGGAAGACACGTATTCATACAGATAGGGAAAAATACGTTCATCATTCTATGTCAAAATAAATGTAATAACAAATGTATGGTAGCGATAAGAAATTCTATAAATTTCCTTTATTGACTAACTGATGATTGAGTCATTATAGTTCTTAGCTTTTACTGGAGTTTAATTGTCCATATATGATTAATTTAACAATTTAAATAAAGAAGTCTTCCTTATATACACACGTTTTGAAAATTCGGCTAACTTTTTTCTGGACATCGATATATAAAATTTGATTTTTTTGTTCAACCACTCATTATTTATTGTCGTTATTAAAAAAGCTGTAGAGAAAATTGGTATTACGACAATCTTATCTACAAAACTAATGCATCATGAGTATTTATTCTTTTTTTAATGAACTGAAATAAATTTTTTTTCAGCTTTAAATTAATATTAATATATAGTAAATATATCCGGAAGATCGCTTCTAACGCTTTGATAGTGAAAACGTTTTTGTAAATTTTACATATGTATCTAATTTTTCTAAAAAGAAGTACTGCAAACGAAAATAAGTTTCTCATCAATAAAAAAAAATATTAATACCGAAACTACATTTTTTCAGGGTAAACTAAAGTTTCGATATATATATTATAATTTTGATCAAAATCATCGGAGCCAGGTCATTCGAAAAATGGTTTTTCCGTATTCCCTTCATACAACATTTACAAAATTGTAAAAATCTCGAGTTGTCTATGAACTGAAAATTAAAAATTTCAAATTGTAAATTGAATTTTCAAAAATAGTTTGAATTTTTAGATGGCTAAGCAAATACACAATCCCCTGGTAGTGAAAATACATTTTGACAATTCGACTTTAAGTGCGAGTTGTCCTAAGACTTGTACGACCAGAATCACCAAGATTGTTGAGAATACATACACAAAGTCTTATTACCCTCAGTAAATATAAGATATATTCTTCAATCTCGTATGTTCAGCACTATCAGTATGAACTAATAACCATTTTTTTAACATCGATATTATTTCACGCATTATATGTTTGCTTATGTTTTTGTCCTGTTATTTGAATTCTAAATTTTTTCTAAAGTAAACGGGCTTTCATATGACCTATATATACATATATATATATATATCTGATAACGAATATACATATCTCTCAACTGGGGTTTGTGAAAAAGCAAATCAGTGCTTTATTTGTTTAAAAAAAACTGTCCTGAATGTTTTTTGTTTTTTTGACGAACAAAAATCCAGTTATCCAGTCAAATATGATTGGGTTGAGATTTTTTTATTGGCAGCACTGAGCAGGTAACACTTCCGTTCATCCATTATCCTAGTATCTCAATCAACCAATATAAATCGAAACTCATTTTTGTGCTAACAAAACCTTATCACTCATTTTCCATGGAAAAATTTCAAGCCGAATCTAGTGTAAGGTTCTAGTGAGTGTAAATATGTAAACTCGGTTTTGTCGCACCATTAATTTTTATTGAAATAAAAAAAAAATAACAAGAAAAACAATACATATATATTATATTCGCAAATACATGGTTGCTTTAAGTGAAATGAAAACTATGTTTTATTATTTCTTTTATTATTTAAAGAAATTGTTTTCAATTTATGAGTAATTTTTAAAATTCGTTCTCTATTTTCATAAACAACGTGAATTATTGCATAGAAATTTATTTTATTTAACGAAATAATTTCGAATTTATCGAATTTATTTTTATTCGAAATGAAAATTAGACATGTCGGAAAAGTACTTGTTCAGATTTGTGTATAATTGACGTATAAAATATTTGTGATTAATGAATATAATATAAATTAATTAAGACTCATTCATACGACATACAAACATATGCATATATGAAACTAAGAAATTTTTATAAAAATAACATAGAAGCAAATAAATATGCTAAAATTAAATACAAGAAAAAAAAAATAATTAAAATAAAATACTTTACTATGTAAACGGCACGCAGCCAAGTAGAAAATTTAAATAAAATAATATAAAATTAAATTTATTATAATAGACACGACTATACAGTGGCGGACTTATTTGGAATTCGACCCAGGGCGATATTTGTAGTTTTATGATATATATGGACGATTATATAGGTAAATTTCTTGTAATTCCTACAATAACACTAAATAAAGCTTTTTCATTCAATTAAACAAATTGATAATTAATAAATTACTGTTAGTTTCGATATAGAAATTAAAAAGACTACTGCAAGGCGGGGCAGCTAAACATTATTATTAAATTTCTTTCATTAATTTCTCAGACTCTAGGCGCATTCACATATACTCAGTAGCTTCTAATGTATATTTTTGCTCAGATTACATTTAACCCATTCAATACTTTGTTGAATAACCAGGCTTATCCGTTTTGTAGACATCAATGACTTGCAACTCACAATTTATTTCAACTTTGTCTATTACAGTTTTACTTCTCTATTGATTTTTCAATATTGAATTCTATTTTGCTTACCAAAATATATATCTCATATATCAACACTAAAAAAAAGTGAACTTGGACATGCACCGTAATAAAATTGTAGAATTTAGATCTGGTATCAATACATTTTAAATTCGGCCATCCTGTCTCTTACTACTTTGAAAGATACTATCTCCGGAAGCACTGTTTTTGAGAATTAAAATTTTATATTTGTTTTCGATAAGGATATGGAATATATATCGCTTTGCGATTGGACATTGCCATGCATTCCTTTCATTGAAGATGCATAATCTCATACATGGTCTCATAAACAAAAATAATCCAGCAATCGAAAAAAAAGGGCGCAACTTGAGAGAAATTACTTTAGCATTTGTTTGGCTCTTCTAATATATGAGAGCTGCATGTAGGCCTAAATATAACTGAAAAAATGGATCCCTTGCAGGAGCATAACCGCCCCCCCACTTAGTCCGTCCGTCCGTCACTGCGAGCACAATAAATATCTAGCACTTGATTATCGAACGAATACACACACACACACACACACACACACATAGAATAGACAATGCGAATGTACAGCTTGCAGACAGATCGCTAATGTAACTTACCGTATTCATTTTCTTATTGTCATCACTTGTTGGATTGAATGATTTTATGGTGTCATTTCTTTGGGTCAGCATTATTCCGTTCGAATATATATGTGTATCTGTGCATATGTGTGCACGTCTTTAGAACGAAGTTGCATTTATTTTAGCGAATGATATCTCGTTAATAAATTCACGGGCTAACATGCATGCTTTTTCTTCGTCTCTGCTTCGTTTCGTTGCGTTTCGATTACTTTTTTTTTTTTGTTTTATTTTTTTTGTATTGTTTTGTAATTTTTTTTCTTTTTTAAATATATTTTTGTTCTTCAATTTATTGCATAATGAAAATCTTTCAAATCACACTGAAAATACAATTAATTTCAAAAAAAAAAGGCACACATTATATTTTCGCTATATTTTTCATTAGTGGTGCCTGATTGCACTTTAATTCGAAAAAAAAAAAAAAAACGTATGGATGATTTGAGAAAATTTAATTAAAAACTTTGAGTTGACAATAACACAAAAAAATTGTATGAATTATTTCAGCACACGAATGTAAACGGATAATATATATTTATATACATATGTATATTATAGAAATATTTTTCGTCGATTTCACAATATGTTTAATTTAAAAATACAACATAAATTTGCAGTAGCACAAATAGCCGAAATCGATTCAACCGAATGACTGCATATAAATCACGACAAATTGTCAACAGTGTTTGGGTGTTAAACGCGAACTGAAGAATAAAATAAAATACTGATCGATTTTTTTCCGATCAAGCATCGCATATACATTGTACCATTTCAAAATTTTATTTTAGATCGTTAGTATTTTCGAAATGTTTGCCCAAGTGAATGCGTATGTGTGTGTGTGTGTATGTGAATATTGTATATATATATATATAAATGTATATTATATATATTGTTAGTCGTCGTCACTGCTTTGGCGATTTTTTTTTTTTCGCTTTTACTTCTCGTTACATATTACGCGTAGACGACAATTCGCGCCCCACAATTGTCAATATAATAGACTGAAGCAGAATCAAAAACGACTAATATTGTTTCTATTTATAATTTTAAGCGTATTTCGTTTTTTATTGCACAATTTTTTATTATCACAACAATAGAATAATCCTTGCGTTGTTTTCGAACGCACGCACATACAGACTGTCCGTACCATGCTTAGGGGAAGCAATACACGTTCCAATATTAATTAGATCTAAACAACGACTGATGAATTGTATGCTCATAAAATCAAAACAAACTGTTTGCTTCTTAAAAAATTTGCTCATTCATTTTTGTACGATTTCTCAATATCTTTTTTAAAATGTAATGATGTTCCTCGAAACGCTTTTCATATTGAGCGAATAACACAAAATGTGAATGTGCGCGCGGGTGAGTGTATATTTTTTTTTTTTTTTTTGATATAAACAAAAATAAATGTATAATTGGCTAAAGGCTGATTTAAGAGCAATAAAAAAAAAAACAAAACTAAAAAATAATAACAGAATCTGATGCGTTTTTTCAATATGTATATGAATTTGAAATTTGTATATATGTATGTATATATTAGCGTCATAATCAGTGAAAATTTTTTATAAATGCTCACAATTGAACACTTGAGCTTGTTGGAATCTTGGAATCACTAGCAAAAAATAATCGAAATATTTATTTTCATTTATGAAAGCTTTCGATTCTGCGTGTCTGCCAAAAGAGCATACAATATAATTGAGAACACGCATATGATCATTATAGAATAATAATGAAATATTAATATTCTGAAAACAAAACGAAATATTTTAATTGCTTAAAAAAGGCGGTTAAAAAAAACGTTTCGAAAATTTATACGTTTCATTTTTTTCACAACAGATGTCAGCACGAGACAATTTGACAATACAACTCAAAAGTGTGTTGAAAGTCAACACTAAATTTTTATCACATCAATATTTTAAATTGTTAGAGAAATAATTGAATTTTTAAATGTAAAATTCGGCTAGAAGTACACATATTCTTCATCAGCATCAGCTCAGGAATCGAACTGACCATCAACCGTGTTTTTCTGCATTTTGTTTGCAAACAAAATTAATTCAAAATTAAATAAAAAAAACTATATATTTATTTTTTATTCTACTTGTTACACAAGTAACAAGAAAGTGTTAGTTAGCAAGTGCTCGTGCAGTTGCACGTGAAGGACGATTTCTTTGTTATGTATAACAAATTTCGTCGTACATCGTTATAAACGTTTAAATACACGTTTGTTGGTTATATACAATTGCGTAAAATTTTATAACTGAATTCAGTAAATAAATTATTATTTATATACAACCGTAAAACGTTACATAAAAAATATAAAGATCTAACGAAAGTTTTCACCTTGATAGTGTAGTGTATAAAAGTATATAAAATAATTGTGGCGCGAAACGTGTATGTGCGTTAACGTGCGTTGTAACATATATATATAAATCAATAAGTAGATATGTGGAAATCTTCTGTTTAGTGTCATCGTTATTTTTGAGTTCTGCAAATTTTTTGTTGCTCCACAATTCAGACAAACTCTTTCAGCTATTTGATAATGCTTCATCAATTCTATTAAAGAGTTTAAAAAATTGTCATAAATTTTTACCAAGTAGAGCATTGGTGGCATTCCTTCACATATCAGCCACATGTTCCAATCGATTACAGCCAACTATAGAGAACTCTTGAAATCATTTGTGATAACCGATTTATATGAAGAAAAGGCATTGTCCGGATCGATGGTTCGATAGATCAACCACATGTTTAGACAATTCCGATATGCTTACATACTAACGTCTTGAACACTTACACATACCTGCAAAGCG
>JAWNPW010000145.1:9378-22893 GCA_035078745.1 Diastata ussurica
AAATAAACACAAATTTACAAACCATTTGAATTTAATATAAAAAAAAAAAAATTTAATTTTCAGGTGCGTCTAAATGTACCACAACTCGCCTCCGAGGAGTTCCGTAATTTATACAATTGGCTAGAAGTAGACTTCAATCCACTTAATCTCTGCAAGCGTGTGCAGACTATTATCGATGTAATTGAGGCAGTGCCTGCAGAGAGCAACCTACTAGCACCTTATATTCGTTCACTTAAGGACGTAACTATAATGCGCCTTATTCGTCAAATCTCGCAGGTCTACGAAAGTATTGAGTTCAAACGCTTACTTGAGCTGGCTTCATTCTGCAATATTTTCGAAATGGAAAAATTACTTGTCGACTCAGTGCGTCACAATGATATGCAAATTCGTATTGACCATCAAAAACGTTGCATCTATTTTGGTACTGATCTAACAGAGAGTCAACGTGAAGATCATCCTGATGGGCCATCACTTCAATCAATGCCTTCGGAGCAAATTCGATCGCAGTTGGTCAACATGTCGACGGTTCTTACTCGTGCCGTATCGATGGTCTATCCAAATCGAGAGAAAGAACAACGTGCTAAATTGCGCTTACAAATGGTTAACCACTATCATGAAATCAAGGATCGTGAACACCAACGAATTTTGCAACGACAGAAGATTATCGAAGATCGTAAGGAATTCATTGAAAAGCAAAATAATGCACGCGAAGAAGAGGAGGCACGCCGATTGGAAGAAGAAACACGTAAAGCTAAACTTGCCGAACAAAAACGTCTCGAACTGGAGAATGAGGAACGAGAACGTAAACGTCATCAAAATGAAATACAGGCTATCAAGGAAAAGAGTCTTAAAGAAAAAGTGCAACAGATATCGCAGACAGCTCATGGCAAGAAAATGCTTTCCAAGTTGGATGAAGAGGGCATCAAGAAACTCGATGCTGAGCAAATTGCTGCTCGTGAAAGTGAAGAGCTGCAACGCGAACGCAAGGAGTTACAGTCAAAACTCAAATCGCAGGAGAAGAAGATTGATTATTTCGAGCGTGCCAAACGTTTGGAAGAAATTCCACTCTTCGAAAAGTACTTGACCGAGAAGCAAGTAAAGGATAAAGAATTTTGGGAAACGCAAGAACAGACACGTATTGAGAATGCAATAGCTGAACGTAAGGATGCAGTTGCACAACAGGATCGACTTAAACGTATGTATCCTGATCGAGATGTGTTTTTGGAAGCACTTAAAACAGAGCGAGCATCTTTGTACGTTGAAAAGCTGAAGAAGTTCGAAATTGCATTGGCTGAGGAGCGTAAGAAACTTTTGGCGCAACGTATTGTCTATCGACGCGAAGAACGTCGTCGTCAGTGGCTGCGTGAAAAGGAAGAAGAACGTTTACGCAAAGAGGAAGAAATTCGTCTTGCCAAAGAAGCAGAAGAACGCGCTGCAGCCGAGGCACGCCGTTTGGAGCGTGAGGCCGAAGAGGAAAAACGTCGTATTCAGTATGAAAAACAACGTGCCAAGGAGGAAGAAGCTGAACGTAAGATACAAGAAGAACGCGAGCGTGTGGCGCGCGAATATGCTGCCGAGGATGAACAAAATCGTGAAAGAATTACCGAAAAAGAACGCGATACGTGGAGACCGCGGGGCGGTGATCGAATGGAACGAGGAGGAGATAGAATGGAACGTGGTGGAGAACGTATGGAACGTGGCGGTGAACGTATGGAACGGGGTGGCGAACGTATGGAACGTGGTGGCGATCGCATGGAACGTGGTGGCGATCGCATGGAACGTGGACAAGTTTCCGCGGGCGAATGGCGCCGTGGAGTTGCTGTTCCAACTTCTTCAACCAATGATCGTGAACGTCCAGCAGAACGAAAAGATGCTGAGGGCGGTGTTGACTCGTCCTGGCGTACACGTCGTGAACAGGATCCATTACGTGAACAACCAGCTCGTGAACGTGAAGTTGCACCTGCCGCTCGTGATGATAAGTGGCGTCGCGGCGATGACGATCGTCCACGTGGTAATGATTTCAGGCGAGATCGCGATGATCGTCGCGGTGTGGATCGGGATGAACGCCGCGGTGGTGATCGTGATGAGCGTCGGGGTGGCGAACGTGATGATCGTCGTGGTGGTGAACGAGATGAGCGACGTGGTGGGGATCGTGAAATGCGTCGTGGAGGTGACCGCGATGATCGTCGCGGTGTCGATCGTGAAGAACGTCGTGGTGGCGATAGAGATGAACGTCGTGGTGGCGATCGGGATGAACGTCGTGGTGGTGACCGAGATGAGCGTCGTGGGGGCGATCGTGAGTTTCGACGAAACGATGGTCCTCGTCGTGAGGAACGTGAAACTGCTGGCAACTGGCGTGATGCACAACGTCCTAGTGACAATCGCCGCCCAGTTGGAGATAGACGTGATCGGCCGGGCGCTGGTACTAACGCGAATACGAAGGATGCTGGCAATTGGCGTACGGCGCCTGCACGAGAGGAAAAAGAAAAACCTGCTCCAAAGCGTGAACAACAAGAGAAAGGTAAATTTTATTTTTTACAAATGGATTTCACTCGTTAATCAAATTTTATATATGTTATTGCAGAGAATAAAACCGCTGATGATGGAGAATGGACTAGTGTGAAACGTCGTTAAATGACAACAATTTAAGGAAATAATATACATACCCTGCATTTTTACATAAATTTTTTATACAATATTATAAATCATAGCCCCACAATATGAACAGTACGATATAATGTCTTGCGATTCGGTTATATCAGTTAAACTGAACTTTAAGTGTTTGTTCGCTTTTATCTATTGATATGCTAAATAAATGTATTCATTATGGGAGGCTTTGATAATCTCCTTACAGATTTATAATAAAGCACTTACGTAATAAATATGTTGTAAAAAATATTCGATATATTTTGGTTTTCAATTTTTTTAACTTGTTCAATGGTGGACTATAATGCATATTTTTTTGGGTATGAAAATCACAGGCAAATTTCGAAGTGTTTGAATTTTTAATTTTGGATTGTCAACAAAATAACAGCGATTGATAGGATTTATGTACTTTTCAAAAAGTTTGAACTTATCAATGAAACAGATCAAATCGCAATTCCTCTATACGCTATTGGATTTATCGATACACTTGCTACTTCATCTTTTAGTGGATATAAATGGATTCCACTAATTTTTCCTTCTGATATGGTATATTTTTATTAATTGTAAAGCTACGCAGCCAAAATTATCGATAATTTGATATAAAAAAACGAAAAGTAAAAAATTTGTAATCCAAGTCCACGCACCAAAAAATTCAATTTTATAATTGCTTGAGTGCAATTTTGCTTAAGATTTTTTGTGGATCGTACATCAGCTGTTTTATATTTAAATATTGTTGTGTACAAAGAGCTTAATAAAATAGTAAATAAAACTTGTTGAAATTTTAACAATGAATATATCAAAGCAAATAATGTTGATAATGAATAATAATAATAACAATGATGCTAATGATAATATCAATGAAATTTTTCCGAATTGTGCAACAACATCAACAATAGCCAAGTGAAAAGCCAATCAATGCTTCTTTCTTAAGCGAAAATAATCCATATACTATTCACAATAGTTTTTTCATATTCCACAACCAAAAATTATGTTCCCAACAAAATAATGCTTCCAACTTTTTGTTGTAATTTACGATAATTTTTGACTGTGTAAAAAATTTTTTTAGTAAATTATATAAAATAAATACACAAAAAAAATATTCAATACAATTTGATGCCGAAAAATACAAGTTTTCAGTCGGTTTGATACAATTTTCAAAAAGTAATTTTGCATCCCTGTTTCCAGCAACTCGATGACGAATATTACGCATTTTATTTTTCCGAAAGACATTTGATATTTATGTTAATGCCCAGTGAATAATTAGCTCAATTGATGACCCAATGTTTTTTTGGATACGATTTTCAATTTTTCGACCTTTTTTGGAAAACTTTTTTGTTTTCGAAGATATTTCCTTGGAATTTCGTATTTAAGCTTTTGTTATCAATTCGACACGATAGCAAAAACAGGAACAAGACCAGATAAAAATTGGTATACAGCTGAAATAAAACGTGAGAATTTCAATGTTGTTTCAATGTCCGCGGCAAATATCGTGTTTTTTTTTCTGCCTCCAAGTGGAGAAGAAAAACAAATTTTCGAATTTGGCCTCAGTTGGCAGTGTTGCAAATGTAACCGTGCTTTTTCGTTTCTCTTTCACTTTGACATTCTTTTTTATTAGCAATTTCGCAACTCGTTGTACATAGGACACACTTGTAAAAAATGCACGTGGAGTAAAAAATGCCGCAAACTGTGTGCAAGTGTATGAGAGAAACATAAACTGTCAAAAAATACCAGCAACGAAGCTCGTCGGTCGTCGTCCACGTGAATAGAAATGTGATTTCAGTTGTTTAATTTGAAACCTGGCAGTGAAAAAAGATTAAATTGAAATTTATTAAAAAAGCATATTTGAAATAATATCAATTACGAGTATTTCTAATAGCTGCACTATTAATTTGTATACGGTGCGTTTGAGACGCGCTCAACATGTGAGGTTAAAACAGACGTTAGCATATGAAATACATTCTAGACAAATTCGATAACTAATAGAAATTAGGAAAATATTTCGTAAAACTCCGAACTTCTTCATATTATTATTTTTAAAGGTGAGCAGTAAATGAATATTGAAGCAGAGCATGAAAATAATGTGTTTATTTCAATTGACAATTGGAATTGATGTGCTTGGTAACAAAAATTATTTGTATTTTGGATGGGTAGAGTTTTATTTAAAAAAAATAAAGCTAATGTGGATGAAATATCTATTTGAATTCGTGTCATATTTCAATGCTAAGGAAGTGAAAACATTCAAAAGGTTTTAACAGACTCTTGATTCATACATAGGTGTGCGTTCGTGTGAATTCATACATACATATATAGAAAAGCACATGGCTACGTTGACAGTTTGAAATTTTTTAAATCACTTTGTGCACCACTACACAGCTGTTGATATTTTAGTTTATATATATCTAATTCTATATATATATATATATATATATATATATATATGCATATGTTGTTTTTTTGTTGTTATCATTTGTTGTTGTTTACTTTCCATTTATTTGAGATCATTTCATAAATAAAATATTTTGTACAATCAAATATTAGTTAACTTTTGCAAGCAATTAAAAACTTTTATTCATTTATGTAAATAAAAAAAAAAGTCCTTTCGCCAAACCTGCAGTTTTTATTTGTTTTGTCATTACATATACTGATAGTGTTGTAGCGAATTCTTGTTGATAATTCGAATTTAAACCATTAATAAAAAATTCAATAAAATTTTATCGAAATCATATATTCTGTTAAAAATATATTAGAAATCCTAGTTAGATATTTAACTTCCAAATTAAGGTACTTTTTATTTCTTTAATAAGTTGATTTCTCGAAATACCAATACCTGGGTCACGTACTTACTAGGAATTCTCTAAGTTATACAATTATCTGGCAACTACTTTGAACGGATTTTTTTCATTTTTTTACGGATTAAAGTCAGGCGTTCCGTATGCTCTTCAAACGGCTTATGCTTGATTTGCATTGTATCAACTATTTCTTTTTTTGAAATACTGATATTGGATAACTGCTCTTGAATAATTTCATCACATGTCTTATCCATGAAAAACATATTTTCGATTTGTACGCCATTCTCGTGCAATATTTGTAAACGTTCATTTAAATCGATATCGGTGCCTTCCATGGTGAAAATTGCCATATTTTGATTTACTTCTTCAATCGTAGTTTTAAGTTCGTCTGAAGTTTCCAATTTTTGTTCAAGTGTATCTCCAGTCTTTTTGTCATCTTTTTCGATATTTATTAGCGTTTGTCGTATTGCGGTATAGATAACTTTATTATCCTTTAAATTCGTTACCGAGCCTTTTGGGTTCCCAGTGCTATCATTCAGTTTCCTTTTCTTTGTCGGCATAGTCAGTTTGGTAGAGAATATTTTTCCACTACCTTCACCCAATTTCGTATCCGGTCTTTTTGATGCAGCATCAAAATTTTCAAAATAGTTTATACCACCATCCGGTTCATCCGATTGTTGCTTGGATTTCAACTGTTTTTTTTTCATTTGCTTCAGTTGTTTAGCGCAAAATTTTCGAAATTCGCAAAAATGTTTATATGTATTTGTCGACATCGTTGATGTCGGACTTTCCAAACTAGGTACGCGTGGCATTCCAATTTTGTTTTTCCAATTTTATGATTTGTAAAAATCTTGTATTGCTCTGATAGTAACTCTCGATGAGTTTAGAACGTTTTAAATGAAATATAAATCGATTTTTTTTTGTTGAATGGAAATCAAAGTCTACTAGATAATTTGAATATTAGCCATTTTGAAAATAAATGAGGTAGAGATTTTTCTATCGACAAGTAATCATTTTTATTTGCCTTAAAATTTCAGAACATTTTAAAATGGATTCACGCTTGTTGAATGTATTCCATGATGATCCCTTTGACGGTAACTATGTCAAATATGATGCGGATACAAATTTTTGGTCGAACGAAAGCGAGTAAGTTTTGAAATGTACATAATTTAAAGATGATTTTCATAATTTCATAATAATTTTATCACGGCACAGAGCTATGGGATTGCAATTGAGTGAAACATTGCATGGTATATTACCAATTGCACCCACAGAAGATGTAAATAGCTTATATGGTAACACATTGCGAGAGGAACAAGATGACGATATGACAAATAAACATGCTGTATGTTTTTTATACTTAATTTTAATAGAAATTAAACTATTTTCATAAATATATATATTTTCGACCTACCAGGTAAATTATGATTATATAGAACAGCGGATTAGTGCTGGTTGTGATGTTGAAATCATAACTGTCAATCCAAATTCGGATATCTTTGATTCTGATGACGACAGTGTAAGCGATGTTGATGAGGACAATATTAATCATAATGTTAGTATTGAATTTGATGTGCAGAGTCAATGCAGTAATTCGACGTTTCGCACGCGTACCGACAGTTCATCAATTGGTGATTATGAATCGCATTCGAGCGATTACGATGATGATGTTGACGATGCACCTCTCAATCAATTCAATAAAAATGCACTATCATCCGATTATTTAATGTTAGATGTTGATTTGAATTTACCGGAAACGACGAACAAAAATCGCACAATAAGCACAAATACTATCGCTTCTGATGTCGATGGTTTAGGTATGCAGATCGATGCTAGCACATTCGATCTAGCCGATTTTATAACAAAAGATGATTTTGCAATCAATGTTTTATCATCAAAATTATCAATCCAAAATTCACCTAAGCAAGATGTTTTGCCATCCACATCGAAAAAATTATTATCAAGCGTGCAAAGCGTATCCTGCAAAAATGCGGATTCCGATTATGATTCGGATATTATTGTCGATGTCGAGACAGTTGAAATAGATGATAGTTTCGGCGAAGAATTTCTAACGAAAAAACTACCAACTAATGCCGCTGATGAAGATGATGTTACGTATATTGACAACGTAAAATCGGATCCGTCATGGTCTCCCAAGCTTACAAAGAAATCTGAAGCGGTCACAAAAGAGGTGAGAATTGAAACAAATTTGAAAAGTTATACATAAACAATAATTGTCCCTCAATACATCGTGTTAAAAATTCACTGGATCGGCACAATGCAAAATATAGTGGTTCGGTTGGCATGTAGCTATGCAAACTTCTCAGTTTTGCAGCTATCCTGGTGAAAGTAACTTTTAAAATAACGGTTTTAATTTCATTTATGATTTAAGAGTTGTTAATTTAAGAGAGTGGTTTTAACTATTTTAATTTTTATATTGTTTCTAGATAAAAACACAAAACATTACATCCACAACAACCCAACTACCAGTAGCAGCAAAAACCAAAACGGTACCAGCAGTAGCAGCACAGCACAAAAGTGGACGCAATGTTTGTTTGATACCGAATAAAAAACAATGTGATTTTCTTAAAAGAAAATTAGGACCTGGACGTACAAAAAATTCTAATGCAAATAAAATAACAAAAGCACCTACAAAAAAGACACCGACAGCTACACAAACAAATAGCGATTCTGAAACAATTCAAAAGGCTAAAGCAATAACACCACGTACCGGGATGGGTCAAGGTGGTAAAAATTTAGCTTTGTTGAAACATCAACAAGTCAACACACCAGAAAAAAGTTCCGAAGAGGTGACACCAATAAAGCAAATATCAATCAATTTAAATTCAACAAAAGAGACTTTGGTATGCGAACCAACGATACCAACGAATGGTGTGAAACGCAAATTGAATTTGGAAGAATATAAACAGCGTCGCGGTGACGGCCTATTAAAAAATTTAGCACCATTTAATAAATTGCAAAAAATAGACAACGTTGTTAGTAACGATGAACAAAAAAAACAGCTATCTCCATTAATAAACAATGATGTTGTTGTTTCAAATAATAGTACTAATAAAATTTCACCCACCAAACAAGCTATTACCTCAATTGTAAAAAGCCTTAAGATGCCAGGGATTTCGACAAAAGCAACTGATCCGATAACGGAAGCAAAAAATAAAGTACTACGTATGCAGGAAATGAAACGCGCACAACAACTACGTATACTCGATTCGACATTATCGGCCAAAGTACCAAGAGTTACCAAACTTCTACCACTCAAGGATATTGTTAAACACACGTCATATTATGCTGATGTTAATGCACAGCAACCAAATGGTCCAGTTGAAAATTACAATCACTCTGACTATGAGGAAATAATAATTGTGTCGGCTAGTTGTAATACGGATATATCGATACCACTTTTGAACTTTCCACGCAGAGATGCAAATAAAAATTCACGTTCATTGTTAAAATCATCAAATCTATTGTACAATATTTCGAACAGTTTTCAAAAAGTGCAGCAAGCCAACGATAGCCATCAAATCTCTACAAATTCGCTTATAGCGAGTATTCAAAATGAGGTAGTGAAAAAAACGCTGCCAATTATAGGTTCAATGAATCAGAACATTTCAAAAGCTGATTCGAACGCATCTGCTAGCAAAAGTGAACAACATGGTGAGGATAAAATTATAATGCATTTGCGCAAAGATAGAATACGTAAGCAAACCAAGAGCATTGCTATCCAAACCGAATTGCAAGCAGAATTTCCACTTTTGACGCTATTGAAGAGCGCAGCCGTCCATCAATCACGCGATCGAGTTCGGAGAAAATCGCGCCGGCAATATCGTAAGCGCGCAGGTTCAGCTTCATCATTGTGTAGCATGAATGGTAACTTAACGCATGATCAACGCTCGGAATCTGTAGCCTCCTCAATATCATCAAACTGTACATCTTCGGAGCATGTGCGTGTTAATGGTGGTACCAACAGCACAACCGCGTGCGAATCAATTTCCGTTGGTGGTGGCTATTCTTCACGCAGTAGCCGTCGTCATCGTAGCTCAGTTAGTTCCTCTTATTCCGAAACTGATCGTTTTGAACGCAATCGCCGTAAACGTAAAACTAGCTATAAACGGCGTTCGAAAAAATATTCACGTTCCAATTTAACATCATCGTCGTCATCGTGTTCATCATCAGATCTTTCCGATTATTCGGATCGTAGTCGTACACGCAGTCGTAGCCCACTCTATCGTCGTACACGTTCACGTTCGTTATCAAGATCACGCACACATCGTTCTAGTTACAATAACAATAATCGTCGTAATTTTGTCGATCGTAATGTTTCACAACCGGGTGAGTTAGCAATAATAATCCAAACTCTACTATCTAAAACATGGTTTACAAATTTCAGCTGTTGAAGAACGTCGTATTGTTTATGTTGGACGCATTGAACAGGAAACAACAAAGGAAATGCTAAGGCGTAAGTTTTTAGCTTACGGTCCCATTCGACAAATAACAATACATTATAAAGAAACAGGGTAATTATATTAAAAAAAAAAATAAAATATATTATCTAATTAAAATTTTGAACAAATTACGTTTCTCATTTTAGCATGAAATATGGCTTTGTTACCTTTGAACGTTCTCAGGATGCTTTTTCTGCGATAGATAACAGCATGAAAGATTCCCAAATTAATATATACGATGTTAGCTTTGGTGGACGACGTGCCTTTTGCAGAGCTTCATATGCAGATTTAGGTAGCGTTGTTAAACTATATCCGTATTTTCAGAATTTGTATAAAAAAATTTGTTGTTTTCTCTTACAGATAATGCTGGTATTAATAATTATCAATCGTATGTTTTTCCTAAAGTAGCTGCACCGATTAAAGAAGACGATTCTTTTGAAGCTTTATTGCTGAAAGTTAAAGCAAAATTAAATGCTAATAAACCAGCAACTGCTTCACCAACAACAACAACATCAGCAAATGCTGATGCTTCCGTTAGCGGTAATTCAAATAAAATGTGACGTCATCAAACAAATGGCGTTGATCCAAAAAGAAAACTTAAAACTGAATTTAAATCTTTCTTATACTTATTTCATACTTCTTTTGCTCGTTATAAATTTTCACATAACAATAGTTTTTTCTTAAACATAACATTTCACTCAACAGAAGTTGTTGAACACCAAGAAATACGAACGATTCACTTGTTCACAACGTTACTGACATACACGTAATAATTGAATTTTAAGCAATTATTTGTGTTGCCAATACATTTCATTTAATTGAATTAACACTGACCGAAATTAGAATTTTGATAGAATAAATAATAGAACATTCAAATAAAAAAAAAAAAAAATCGAAAGTTTTCGCAAAATTTGTGCAACGTGCAGTGCGTGAAACGTTTATCGCAATTTCATTAGATTGAGATAATATGTGATAAAATCTACAAGTCATATTTACTAAATATAAATAAGTTCAAACATTAGAAAAAAGAAAACAGATTGAGTTAGAAAACTACAAAACCGCACTATATAAACACAAACAAAATTGAACAGCACGAAAGATGCATGACAGCATATTGTAAATTATATTATAAGTTAATTAGGTTTTTACAATTCTATAGCCATTATGAAATTTCATGTTGTTCGCAATGAAGCAATATCATTTTGCTTATATTAAAAAGTAATGCGTCAAGTGAAATTTGAAGTTCAAATTTTGACATAAACTGAAATGTTCACTTTTCCGATAACACAAACAGCAATAAAGTAAAAAAAAAAAAAAAAGAAGAAAATTTGTTGAACAAACGATGAGAAATATATACAAAAGTTCCACATGAAAACAAATTATTTAAGAAAAAGTTGAAATATGAATTAAACTGTTGATAAAAAAACATTGATATTAGTTTGTAAAATTGTTATAATGTACAATTTGTGTACGCCAAACTAAAAATATTTGCTTATTTCATGACTTGATTGTATTTTTTAATTAAATTAATAATTCTCATTATTACTTTTAGTTAGAAATATTTGCACCATTATTAGTTGGTGTAATACTATGAAAAGAATTTAGAGATTTTCTAGACTCAATTAGTTTGAAAAAAAATTTTCTTTTATTGTCCATTTTTTTTTTACTTGAAAACTGATGCATTATATAAAATACTGAATTTCTGGAATATGTTTAGTTTGTTTCTTTTTTTTTCTAATCGTTTGTTTTATGATGAACAATTATTTAAAAATTCAAACCTAGCATGGAGGTTTGTATCAAATAGCAACTATACTTCTTTTTGTACTTTTTTATAATAAAATTTGCATATAATTTGAAAAAATAAACATCAAAATTTAAAGAAAATAAATAAATAGTTATAGTATTTTCAGATTTGTGCGCTGTACGGTTTTATCGGTACAGGAAGCGGCGCTTTGATGCTCTCAACACTTCGTATGATTATTGTACACTATCTCTTTTTTGTCCTTCTACATTGTTCGTTGATCAAATATTTTTGAAAAGACTGACTGATCATCTCTCCATCAGGCTCAAAAATTAAAGGAAACATTCAACGATTAAAAATGCTACAGAAGATAAGATGCAACGGAAAAGCAAAAGTAAAAGGTTCACTAAAAGTATTTGTTACATGTTGTAAAAATTTGTAAATGCTCGAGTGGCTGTTTGTTGTCGATTAATTTGGATAGGTTGATCAATTTGGAAGAGATTGATACCAATCCGAGTAAAAATTAATAATTTTGAAAGCCTGCATTTCTAACGATTTTTACCAATGAACTACAAGAGACCTAATAATATTCCTGATCTAGATCGATATTAAAATAACTCTAGCCATGTTTGTCTGTAAGCCTCTTGGAATAAGAAACACTCATCTATTTAAAGACCTATCCATATCGGATTTGGTGAAAAAATTTAGTCAAGAGGCCGCCCTTTCAAAACTTTTAAAACATGAATTACGCTATCTTGAACTTCGGAATTTTGAAAATGAAAGTGAGTTGGAAATCTGGTAGTTTTAATCTCTTCTATCTTGCTGTAAGTTTGGTTTTTTGATTCACGAAATTTCAAAATAATTCAAAATATTGTATAAAGGTAGGTATCTGCTTTCAGAAGAGGCTATATTTCAGGTCTCTGCTTCCAGAAAAGGCTAACTCAATTCATACTGAGGCGCAAGCTATCTTGTCCGCATTATATCTTGCTAAATTCTCGAATGAAAAAATACCATATACACCGATAGTTTATCCGTTTTTAACGCTGCAAGAAATTTAGCAAATTTCTCCGAACCATTCAGTACAATTATATACTTGATAATGGAAATGTTTAAGAAAGTCAAAGTAAGCCCTGGACACGTTGGAATTATCGGCAACGAGTTAGCTGATGAAGCTGGTAAGTTGGCAATAAACGCCTCGTTATACACTTTTATTCTATATTCGAAGTCAAAAGTTGGTAAAATATGTTCAAACTTGTCGAACAAAAATGCTATCAAAATAGGGGGAAACTATTCCCATATGTACAAATCGATGAACCCATACAGAATCGCTACATGCCTCCACAGCTCCACATCTACAGTCATGAATAAATGCTTCACAAGACATCGACTCAGAGACACGGCTTTGACTCATAAATATCTGCTGCAAAAAGAACCACAACCTATTTGTCAATTTTATAAAAACCCCCTCTTACCACACTTACCTCTCTTACCATTAAACACCTTTCAGACTGTCCATCGCTCATTAAATAAAGAATTGAATAATTTAATAAAGAAAATATAAAAATATTACCAGAAGCTGATAGCCCCATTAATTATAATTTTTAATTATGATTAAAGAAATTAAATTTTATTATTTTTTTTTATTATAATAATAGTTACGCTGATCACTGATAAGCTGATTCACTGACTCACTGATTCTGTCACGCTGTTAGGTGGCGCTATCGTCGTTTTTAAAGTTTATTATTATGTAGCCACAAGAATAATATTTGAATTGCAAAATTTGTGTAGCATACTTTTAGGAGGTGTTTGAATACTTCTAATTGATTGTTTATGATAGAAATAAATAGAACCAAATTTTCAGTTCATGTTTGTTTGC
>JAWNPW010000146.1:8388-19519 GCA_035078745.1 Diastata ussurica
GCGTTTGATTTTCTTCAACTGCATATTTCTAAATTGAGCATCAAATATTTTGTTAATATTAATAAGCAGTGGTTATTGTATCAGCAAAAAAAAAAAATCATAATCTAACCTGAAACTGGCTGAAAAAACTTGTGTACTTTGCTGGAATTCCATTGTACTGGAATTGTTTTGAATTTCACCAGATGAATGATGAGCCAGATTGTTGCTTGATGCATCCACAAGTGTGCGTTGTTGTACAAAGCGCAATGCTTGTGCCTCTATTGGTAGAGAAACGAATTTTCGGTTTGAATTTTTCTTTGAATACGAAATAAATGATTTTGCGTACCTGATAGAATTACGCATTCCACTGTCGGTGGACTCATATGCAATCCTAATTGAGACCCAATCAACCACCTAACAGCGGCAGCAAATCTTTTAAAAATGAAATGCAAAAAAAAAAAAAAAAAAACAATGTTAATATTATTAATGAGAAAATTCGTTTGCTTGCTAACCTTGTATTGGTTTTCATAACCTGTGGCGGTTGTTTTTCAACAATAAATGCGGATAGCACAAGATCTTTCTGTGAGCGCTGTACATTTTCTAATAAACTTGATATTTGTTGATCATCGCCACTGGAACGCATCATTATAGCGCATTGTAACAGTTTACTAACAACAAATTCCAATTGTTCAAAACAACGTTGTATATCATCGAGATTATCGTGAAATGGTGCTCCATTACCAGCAAGCGCTTGCTGACGTCGCCAGTTTTTCAATTCAGATATGACCATATCCTGCAAACTCTCATAATTAGTATAGCAACTCTTCAAATTCGCGATAATTGTGTTTCTATGGCGAAGCAATGTTGCTGTACGTGTATCTGAACCTGTATCCACAGTTGGATTGGTTTGGAAATAACTGATTAACAAATTATAATTGGACACAAACGACTGTATATCAGCCCATATTGGATCCAATTCACGATGCACTGTACTTATCATACAGTGGATTCTGTGTAATTCAGTATAAGCTGCACCACCACCGCTACCATTTGACATCAATTGATTTTGTGGCAACATATTTACGCCACCAATAGCTCCCAACGGGGTACCGCCGCCTCCCATCATACCACCACCATCGCCGCCAACGCCACCGGGCAAATTATTCATACCATAGAAATTTTGTGGCATTTGGTCGATCAATTGGATTTCCTTTTGAATGCCACTACGTAGATACGTATATAGTTCCAACGCGGATATTTGCGCAACTAGTGCACACAATTCAACTAATTTGAATTTTGGTATATGATCAGTACGCGCTGATATAAGTTTATGCTTTAATTCTTCGACAAATGCATGCGCAAGTCGTTCGTATTGCTCCGTTGATGCCGGCACTGTAATCTGTTCCGACCTAAAAGAAATTTGAAAAAAACAAAACATTATTAGCTTCATTAAAAATTATACAAAATAAAATATGAATTAAATAAAAGAAAACTGCTCGCTATTCATTTCAATTTGCATTTTAAGCTTATATGTTTTTTCTGTCAGAATCCTTGTAGAACATAAATTGAAAAAGCTGCAACGCATTCATTGAAATAATTAATCCGCTTAGAAAATTGCATTCTATATATAATCCATTGTTATGGCTTCGTATTTTATTTCTAAAGGGAGAAAAATTTTGTTATCACGTACAATCCATAGTATGAATACGAATATAACATCGTTACTGAAAATGATAGACATAAACTGTGTTGTTGACACAAAAACACAATATGAGTTCATGAAATGTATTTGTATGAAAATTCATGAATGACCAATTGCACAACTCGTGCGGTATGAGTGCAATATTAAACAGTAATACAAAATGGAACAAAGTTGAAATAGCTGGAGGGTGGGAGTTATAGTTTGTGTTTTAGATCTGGTCGAACGAAAGAAAACCGCATACTTGGAATTGGGCGGAGACCCCCAAAATCTTGACTTAATGAACCTGTGACTAAATCAATTATTAAGTGATTTGAAGTTTAATAACGTCAATTCGTCAATTATTGAAGGATTTTTTCAAAGAAATATGCATTTTACTCGAAAATGAGCGTACTTTTCAAATACTTACACCAAAGTTGAAGTTCTCATACAAAATAGTTTGGAAAAACATCGATAAAGATGAAAAAATGTATGAAAAAAAGAAAGCAACAACAAAAATTTGCCTTCGCCTTGAAGATACACACGAATAGCATAAGAGATATTACAAAACATATATGTATATGAGTCGAAAGGTTTCGCAAAACCGGATTTTTTTTACCATAAGTCAAGGTTTTAATGGTGCCCGGCAACTTCCAAGTACAAAATTTGCTTTTAATCGTTCTAACCTACTACCTCAATTATAACACTTCCCAGCTATTTCTGACTGTCGCACAGTGTTATGTATGATAGATATTTGAAAAAAGCAACAATATTTTATGTATCAACGACGTAGGCGACTACCTAACAAGTGTTGCTACGCCTGTGGAATTATAGCGTATAAATAGAATCAAATGAAACCAAAATTTCTACTGTCAATTATATTCTACTCACATTATTCTCTCTTCGATCCATGATGCAAAACATAAACGTATGTCCAAGAGACCTTTATCGTCGTAGTATTGTAACATGCGTTGTTCAGTTTCAACATTAGATGAAATACGCTTCCACAGACTCATTTTGAAGCGTGCGTACGTTAAAAACGGGGTTTTTTTTTTTTATTTTGTTAGTTCGTTTTCAGATTTTTGGCCGCTTTTGATATATGCAAATTTGTTAAATGATTATTAGTTGAATTATGAATTGTTTGTTTGATTGATTGAGTTATTGTTCGATTGATTTCGTGAGCATATGAATCTGGCAGGAACGTGCTCTAGCGAAGAATGCTTCAAAAGTGGTTTTATTTTTTTTTTTTTTTTTTGTATATGAGCTAAATTTTAATGAACTTCCAATCGCACATACACAAATATATGTGCACTTTTTCGTTCCTCATTAAAATGCTTTTGTTTTCCTTCGTCCACTTTCGAAACAGCTTCGCGTCCGTTGAAAGTGCCGTTTATGCAATGAACTGATAAATTTTTATGTGCGTTTAAGAACAATGGAAAAACTATAAATATAAAATGCAAAATATGTTAATGTATTTTAATATTTGTTTACAAACAAAAAAGAAGAAGTAAAATAACGCTAAATTCTATAAACAATAGAAACAATTAAGAGAATTTCATAGAATTCACCATTTCTACCAATTATTTAATGACCATGAGGACACAAATATGAGTATTTACATGAACACAAAACATTTAAAACGATATCTACTTATTATGACCCTGATTATAACGTCATTATTCTACTTATTTGCAAATATTCATGTTAGTAAAGGGTATTCGGGTAACGGTGACAAACGTATAGAGAAACCACATCATTTCGGTCCTAATACTTTCAACAGTATCGGTAATAAGTTAATGACAATTGACAAAAAAAAAAACCAATCATTCCATTTCATTCACTTCACGTTTTCATGGTAGAATTTATTGCTGCATGATCAAATTTCAACAAAAAGTACTGATAGAGATTACTGGGTTAACCGAATGATTAATATAAATTTTGGATAGCGATCGAAAAGGCGAACCAAGTGATTTACAGCTATTTAAAAAGTGTTCACGTCTTTTATGAACGCCACCTTATATGAATCGAACATTCGAAAATTACTTCCTATATTAATAGGCGTGTTATTTTATTATATTAGCAATTTTTTACCAATCCTACATGAATGTACTATATCTAAAATACATATTCAATCCTTGGGCACTTTTGTGTCCAGAGATAACAGATGAGAAGAGATGCGCAGAGATTGGAGCATATTTTCACAAATTGGTGCAAGGATATTGAACATTCTGGTCATAAATCAATGATTTGTCCCATATTACAGAATTGATAGAATATTATCACTCGCGTCATTTATTAGTAAAGTAGAAACTTTTAAAAATTTTCAGTAATAAAATCCATGAATCGAAATCGAACCTTCAACGATTTATTTCTTCGACTATAAAAACTTCAACAACTTTTTCAACAGAACATTGAATGCATTTTTTTTTTTTGGATTTCTTCACTGCTCAATTTTGTTTCCTGGAATAATTTCAAGTACAAAATCTTGTTAATATAGGGACCCACAAAAAATGTTCGAATCGTTAATCTGATTAAAAAATAATGTATAGAAGTTTATAACACCTTTAATTTCATATATAAGAAATGTGAAAAAAATGCGAATTTAAGCAATATCTCGAAACCAGAAGGACGACTATCTTCACTGTTGATATAATTTTTTGATACAGGATTTATATATATATGAGAAATAATTGTCAAAAATCGCGTTCCAGAATCTCTGCAAACTAATATGATGCAAATTTCTAAATTTGAAACTTTAATGGCAATGATAGTCTTAGCTTCGGCACTCTCGTAAACGTTTATCGTTATTTTACATAATATTTCAAACGAGCTAAACAATGGAAGTGATGTGTACAACCACAATTTGAAGCAGCATAAAGCAGCTTAAAATGAAAGTCTTGCCTACACTAATTCGCAACTCATTAGTGCACTTAAAAGTACTTCAACTTAGTATATTAACATCCGAATATATATGAAGTGACGCACATTGATGGTAGTTGAACAACTTCATACGTATTGTACTTACAAGTATTTTGTATGTATGTAATTCAGTTATCAGTTTTGGTTTGTGTGGGATTATTTTACGAGAAAATGGCAGTAAGCTGCTCTAACGATAGTTAACAAAATTTCCGTTTTTAATTAAGTATTTTTCATACAGAATCCTGTTTTGTTGTTTTTGTTTGTTTTTAGCGAAGCCATGCACGATGAAATTCAAACAACCGTAGTGTGTTCAAGGGCAGCAAAATCAGAAGTATTACGTTAAAATGGGAGACTTATTAAAAATACGAATAGAGCGGATAGCTAGCTAGACACATGAACAACAATAAAATACTACAATTATCGATGTTTTGAAATTTAAAATGTCAAGTTCAATTTATAATTTTTCTTTTTTCTTTTTAAATTAACTAATAAAAGTAACAATTGTAAGTTGTGTGTGTGTGTGGGTTGACATTCTAACAACTAAACTAATTGCAAATTTTGCAAATTACGACATTTTTCGATTGAAAAAAAAAGAAATTAAAAAAGAAATTTTGATATTTATAGAGCCAATTTGACTCGCTTCCGATAACCTTACAATAATTAATAGAATCCTGGAAAATATTAATTTAAAACATTGATAAGAAATTTCAGCAGTTGAGATTATCATAATGGAACTTTTTGACAATAATAACGAGCTTGTGGTTTGAAAAAATCGATTAAAAAAAAAAAAAATTTAAATCCCCATATTTTAATGATCAACCTCAATCTTTCACTTTAATAACAAACGTATCGATACCACGTAAATTTATTGAATACTTCCACGTAAATTTATTGAAATACTTGAATATTAACCAAAATATAGCAAATATTTTACGGCAAATGTGCCCGAAAATCTGAACCAAGAGGTTATCTAAATAAAAGGTTCAAGCGGAAAGTGGTTCTGGAAGTAAGAATGAAATATGGAATGGAATTCTAACATTTCAGAGAGACAATTTTCTCAAAGATGGATTGTTGAGAATTTTTATGTCAAAAAAATAAGCTTATCTAAAGACTACTAACATCAAAAAAGCTCATCATACCAAAATTCATGTTTTTTTTTTAATTTAATGTTTGTATTACTAGCTTTCGGCGATTCCTAAAGAATCGCCTTATTCTCTAAAGTAGCAGTTGTAAAAATTTACGAAAGCATGGAGCACAAAGCGCACCGCGAATGATTTTTTTTAGTGCCTCTGGGAGCACTGATATGATTTCCATATTAAAAGTATTTAGCGAAAATTTTTTTACCGGGCCACCGAAACTCAAAGTTAACTAACTAAAGTTCTAAAAGCAAACAGCAACAGTAGCTAGCAGAATACTGTAAAATCATGTTTGGAAGAGGAAAATCGAATTGCAACATCTATATATATTAAGATTGTTTCGTTATAGAAAATACTTAGTTCTAAATATATTTGTGATGGTAACCGAGAACTCAAAGATCACAAATCGAAAAATTTCTCAAAAATTTACTGTTAACGAACAGATCTACATTTTTTACAAAACAGACATTCGAAAAGACATAAGCGTAGATAAAGAAATAATTTTTAGTGAATGTGATATATGAAGTGGCAGATTTTTATTAAATTTTCATAACTCAAAAGTCAGAAGTGCTGCAAGTTTAATATTTCTAGTAAAATATTTTTCTTAGAAACATTGTACACCATTATAAAAATCAATAAGAAGCAAGTAGGTCAACCGTTCTCAACTGGAACGTCAAAGGAGAAAATTTTCTCATCCCCATTCATTATGGTATTATGTTTAATGATAGCTATTTGATTAGCCTTTATAACTCAAACATTTACAATTTCCTGTATGCATTGCTTTTGCGATGACGATAAATAAAGACTGTGTACTATGTTTGCAAACTATAATGCTTGTATTAGCTTAAGTTTCTGAAAGATTCTATTGAATTGTTCTGGCAGAATGATTAAATGAACATAAACATGTTGTACCAACATTCCAGAACCTAAACCATTTTGGGTGCAGTATAATACGCATTTTTCTGCGTATTATACTGCACCCAAAATTCAGTTGAAGAAAACTATCCAATGTCAATTTTATTATAAAATATTAAATAACAATATAATAAAATTTTTCTGTTGACTTATCAACATTTTGTGTGTTTGTTTTACTATTTGCACATTAAAAGTGGCTTCCAGCACAATAAACTATATAAATATTGTAATGAAAAAGTTATAATTGAAAAAAAAATTAAAAATATTAAAATTGTATTTGCGAAAAACAACCAACATAATTACAAAAATAAAAATTAATTGGAACTTAATTTAAAAATTGCAAACAATGTTATTAAATTCCATTTATAGTCGGTGGTACAACAAACAAGGATATTGATTTTAGAGATGCTAAATTTCATGTATGAGTGGTTATTCAGTGTTTGGAGGTATAGAATGATTTTCAGGAGTATCAAATTGATTAAAATTTTTTCGTTGAAATATTTTCAGTATTTCAGTACAATATAGCAAACAATATATCTGAAAAAATTTGTTTGCATATAACCACGATAACTATCGAAGAGATTAACTGAGCATGCTGAAAATGGTGAGTAGATATTATATTGTCCAAGGAAAACCGTCAAGAACAGACGACTCTCAATTGTAGCGCAAATATAATTGAAAAAATATGTATATTGCGATAACTTATGAACGATTATACTCAAAGCAAGGTTTATCTGACCTAGAAATATGTACCACCCATAACTAAAGTAATTTGTTTACTTTAAAAAAAATTGTCTACGATTTTTCGATTTGATGTACATATGTATTCACATATTAAATATTTATTATTATTGCTAAAAGAAAATTGGATTTCAGGTGTAAAAACTGGTTGGAAACCGATGTTAAAATTTACATTACTAGGTTTTTTTAAGATCAATAAAATATATATCATTTTAAGTACAACAGATTTTCATTTATTTGAATATGATGCAACGACTACATGAAAAAAAAATAAAGTATTTTTAATACACACATTTAGGAAACATGCACAAATATAAACAAAATCTTTAAAATATGTTTTATTAAATAATCTTTGAATAACTTTGAAACATAATAACCATCCATTATATGCAAAAAAACGATCGTATTTTCGTTCCTTCGTTGCTTAGTTCTTTTTATAACACTTAAGTCCATAACAATTGTGATTTTAAGATTTAAATAAATATCAAAAATAACGTAAATTTGGATTGTCGACATTACTATGGATATATGTATGTACATAAGTAAAAAACAAGCAAGCAAAACAGACCAAAAAGAAAGTTATAGACGGTTGAATAGCCATTGACACATTGAAATCTAGTGGCATAAATGTGCCAAATTTCATTAAAAATATTGTATTTTGTAGTAATCATGGCCATAAAAGCGTTTTCAAAAAGGAAGTACTGGAGCTACCCGAAAAAATGAGCCGATCCGAAAAATTTGTAAACTTACAGATGGGGCGATTTTATTTTTTAAGATAATACATGTCACATAATGATTTGTTGCTAAAAATTTTATTTTCAGTCATGGTGGACCTCTCTATGGCATTACCCATATGAAAAAAGAAAAGGAACTCTAAATTCAATATCCTATATTATTAATCTATTCATTTATTTCATTTAATAATACTATAATTGTAATTAGGCGCTTATAAGAAAAGCCCTTTGAGCAATCAAAATAATTCCTAGGTTGTTAGATACTGATATTTGGTCAAAAAGAGATTAGGTGACGAAGGATGTTGAATACATATTTCGAATTAAAATGGTCTACAACAACTAAGAAGGTGTCCAAAAGTACCACAAAATAGTGCTAGAAGGCAGGAGTGCCAGAAAAAAATTATAAAAAAATTACACTAATATGAAATTTTAAATAAAAAATACGATTACGAGATGTGAAGATGTTTCGAACATGCAAAGAAAAAAATACAACAATACAACTGTTCAAATTAAATTTATATTAAAATAAAAATAGTTCGATTTTTTATTATGCAAAGCAAGCACAATAGTTGAGTTGAGTATGAAAAAAAAACGTTTTTCTCTTTGTTAACAAACGTAAAAGAAACGTGACTGAAAAGATAAATAACTCTTGTTTGTATTCGTGGTTGCCCGCTAATTATCGTCAATTCTCTCGAAATTTTCACTATAAAAATGAAGGAACATAAGAAAGAGAATAAGAAAAACAAGCACAAAATCACATCGAGTCAATTGCGCCGGTTAGGTTAGTTAATGCTAGAAATATGAATGGCACATGAATTGGCAGGCAAACAGGCCAAAGACAACAAAAAGTGGAGAAAAGAAAAATATGTAAACAAAGCAAGCAAAGCATGTAGGAAAACAAAAGGCACAAAACTTGATAAGGATCTAATGAATACAACGAGAACCGAATGAGGAGCGGAAGGGCCAAACTCAATGACAACACAACAACAATCAAAAAGCGCAAGAGTCTAAAACAACAAAAACAAAAAATACAAAAAATTATGTATACATATATAAGGAAAAGAATAGAATCATATAAATAAAATTCAAGCCAACATAAATATATTAAAACAGGTCAAGTATCTATTGCAACCGAAAAATAAAAACCTTAAATATACCTGTAGAAGGTCGAATAGACAGACGGACATAACGAGAAGCGAATGGACGGACACCTGGATGGATGGCGATCTTTTTTTAAGGCTGCCTCTAGCATCAAACGACGAATTGTTCTTCGAGTTGCTACCTTTATTTCTTCAGAGCTGGTTTTTTAATATTTACTGACCAATTTTTTCAAAATGTCTTCTACTTCTTTTTCTATTTTGATTATTCTACTTTTTCGCAAACTAGTTCAAGGTGTTCTCGACTACTTCATGCTTGCTGTTACTTTACAGCAATCAATGTCAGTCGTCATATTGAACAAAACTACAAAGTCAACATTTTCAATTCATAATTTAATTTTTATATTTTTCTTCTTTACACGTTTTGCATTAAAAAATTCATTCATAATTTTACGAACTATTATTTATGAAAAGTTTGTAATATACAAATTGATGTTGCGCTATCAAGAACGATAGGATAGAAGATTGCCTACATAAGGATGAAAAATTATCTACGTCACAGTAGACTGAATGACAGAAACTGTTTGAGAAACTGTCAAAAATATAAACTATTGTACAACATGTTGAAAAATCAAATCAAATTTTATATATAGGCATTTGGTGTGAAAATATAGTGCATATTCAAATTATTTTGCTCGGATCTCTGAACGACAAAGCCAAAATACAAAGTGAACGATACTATCAATGTCCTTGCGAGTAATTTATTTGCATTTAATCAACTAGAAACTAATATATTCAATCTTCATTGGTACTGGTTTACCCATTTTGAATTATTTCATCTGTTGCAAATTGATTTCTGTTTCCACATATATTGTCAACAGTATGTATACAAAATTTGTGTATGAGAAATTGTTGATTATGAGAATATGGAAACCATTTTGAAAATAAGAAATTTGCATATTGAGTCAAATTGTGTTCACCTGACCAACACTTAATATGTAAAATGATATTATAAATCTGCAATTGAAAGACGTCAACAACGTCAACTCAATATATCTAATATATCCCCCCACTATATACGTTACAGTTGAACAAAAGTAAATACGAAGGTTTTAGTTGTAGAAATTTCCACGAATTTTTTTTTATGAAAAAGCAATAAGCTCCAATTCTTTGAAGTTAGTATGAAACTGCAACAGAGTTGCTTGATTTGCTCGAGATGAAATACAAATTAAAAAGAGTAAAAGAGAAGAAACACAATGAATGCTCTGCTGACAAAAGGATTACAAATGTATCTATGTAGATATGCTGTTATTATTATTTATTTTTAGTATGTATCATTGCAAGATGTTTGCATCTCGAAAGTTATGAAATAAGTTGATTTTAATACATATGTACGTATGTATGCACTATGTATTTTGTTTGTGTGAATGTCAAAACTTCCAAGGACTCTAACGTATATAGATGCAAACTACATGAACACATACAGCTATTATATGTATATGCGCATATTCACTATTGTATACATCACAATGATTGATATATTCGCATTGTTTGTTATCACAAGTGCAAAATTTCACATACAATGTTGAAAGTCATGGCAACAGCCAACCAGCGAAGAATGGTTTTAACAAGCGAAATACGATGTGTATACATACAGATGTACATATTAATATCCCTTCCAATTATTTGTTATTTTTTTTTTAAGCTGCACAACAATATGCTTCTAGGGAATGATATTTTTTAACATATATTTCACATCGGGACAATTTGTCCTATCGTTTGCTATATTTATTCTTATTTGAAAAAAAAAATTCGCTTGAACCGCAAAACCCCAAGCCACACACAGTGGGCAAACTCAGAACAACAGAAATACAACTTCTTCGCTTGCGTCAAACTAAAACGCTTCACAATCCTTTCGCTTCAACAGATTTC
>JAWNPW010000147.1:6384-18877 GCA_035078745.1 Diastata ussurica
CGATAGCTGCAGAATATGCAACATCTCCTGTGGTTCCAAGTGGATTGCTGAAACTCAGACAAGAGATCTCGGTCGCGTGGGAAATTCCTCCCGTGTCAGGTCAACTTGTGAGATCGCCAGTAGATATAGGACACTAATGTCACCTAGGTTGGCTTCACCCAGCCGCCTCACAATGAGATAGGCGTTCCTTCTGTTCCGATATGTCTTAAGAGAAGGTTGGAGCGTACGGTTGGAAGGGCCCTGACAGGTCGAAGAGGAGCTAGGTCCTGAAGCAGTGACCATAGTAACTTTCGACGAGGGTTCCAAGCGGACGTTGGTTTTTTAGCGACTGTGTTGCAGTTCCCCTTGTTCCCCGTATGTTTTTCCACGTTGAGAGTATTACTCTTGCGAGCTGGGGTATTAGATAGGCCGAGATTAGCGCCTAAGCCAACTCTACTACCCGAAGGTTGGTCCGTGGAGGTTTTTTGCAGACCAGTATGATCGAGCCGGGTTTTTACGTCCGTATGCGTAGGCCTCCCTGACGGGGTGAGCTGGTTACCTCTATCCGAGGCAGGAGTTTTTCTGAAACAATAGATTTGGAGGGAGAAAGGAATGGAAGGAATCCACGACATGCACCGATGGTCTTGGTAGGGGGAGAGGCTAAGGATGCACAAAGCATCTGCAATCGCATCCCCCTACCCTGTTAGTAGATAGAAAACTACAGCAACTTGACCCCTTAAGATGAGTTAAATCGTGTGAATTTGGCCAAGAAATTGTGGACTTAATAATTTAATATCTTATGAAATTAAATAATCCAGTCAACTTTGAAAATATAACATTTTACACAATAAGTTTTCGAAACTCAAGTTAAGTCCCTATGGCAACATATTCTATATATTTTTTTCGAGAAATTTGCGAAAAATGTTTTTTAGTTAGTTGCAGTTTCCAAATTTTTAAAATTTTGCAAACAATATATTCCAAATTTTTACCGCTGATTGCGATCGGCTAAAAAAAAGCTTCAATATATCTTGCGAAATTTGACGATTCACTAAATGTTCTCAACAATTTGACTAGTGGTTCGGATATTTTAAAAAATTGCGAAATAAAATAAAATGTTATATTCGTGTTCAGCGACTCAAAATTAGTTTAGAAAACTTTGCTTGCAAAATGTTAAATTTTCACTTTTGACTAGAGTGCAATTATAGTCGAACTTCCCTAACTCGAATCACCATAATCCACAAAAAAAAAAATTCGAGTTACAGAGACTTCGAGTTATAGAATGTTTCATTAAAGCATGATTATTTTTCGATATTTGTATTCAATCTCATCCATGATTGCTCTCACCACATAACTTTTTATGAGTTACACCAGAACTCAAACGAAACATGCATTTTATTGCCGCATTAGTTAAACATCTTTCATTACTTCTGATTCGAGTTGTATTGAAATTCGAGTTAGGGAAGTTAAATTGTATAGAATTTTAATTCTAAACGCTATTGCCACTCGATTTGTTTCGAGTTATAGAAAATTTGAGCTAAAGAAGTTCGAGTTAGGGAAGTTCGACTGTATTTATTTTAATATTAAAAGATGGTAATTCCTTTAATCTACAATAACTTAGGCTTCAAATTATTCATTGAACTAACAAATAAAAAATGGTACCAACAAATAAAAATATTGACCTATAATTATAACCTTCTGATATAAATATTATAATTTAAAATTTTTTCTGAGAAATAATCAAAAATAGCACTACATAATAATTCCGATCACAATCATTGATATCTAATGTACGGAAAATGTTTGTTCCAATGGATCAAACTTGTGGATTTGTAACAGTTTGTAAGTAAGTGGAACATCCTTTTGTAAAATCAATTTTTACGAATGTCTCGAATACGGACAGCGAATAAAAATAAATACCACGTTCGTCTTCAGCGACTCCAAATTAATTGAAGAGCATATTTGGAAAATGTTATACAAAAAAGTTTTAAAGTTGTCGACCAGTGTATTTTTTTATTATACCATTGAAAAGGTCGGAGACTCCACAAAGTATACATATATATTCGTGATCAGCATCACCGCAGAAATCCATTTAGTAGTGTCCGTCTGTCCATCTGTTGCTAAACTTGTCCCACAGTGTTAGAGATATCGTGCAAAAATTTTGTAGATAGTCTTACCATAAGCTGCTCACCGGCCAAAATCTGCGAAAACGGATAAGATTTAGATATAGCTGCCATCTAAAATTCAAAATGCGAAAATTTTCTTTATAAGAAAAGTTTTTTATTTAAAATTTCATACAATAAAACACTTATTTTGTTTGATCATTATGAAGGTCATTGTCGGTGATGTTTATTATGAGGCGAAGAATTTTACGATTACAGTCGTTGGATGATATATACTGCCATTTTGGCTTTAAACCCTAAATAACAGTTTTTAAATTAAAAGCTATTTGTCTGAATCTGTTTTTGACTTGATTTCGTTTTGTGTTTCCTACCAGAAAAATTTTGAGTCTACTGTTTTAAGTATTTCGTTATCGTTCCTTATAATATTGTTTTTGATGTGACAACATCTTAGCGATAGGGGCTATATTATGGTTATGGTTAACAGCGTAATACTATAAGCTTGACAACAATCATACCAAAATAAAGCTTAAATGCTGAACTAACAGATCATTTCAAAGCAGATAAGTACATTGAGTGACTTTGGACCAATCTTCTTGAAACTTGGACAGCGGTTGATTGAACAGATTTATAGGCTAAAAACATTCTCTATATATCAAGTGGGCACCTGCCATAAAAACTGAATATTCTTTTTATATATAAAAACGGATCTCTATTGGTTTTTACTCTGAGGACTCCGTTAGTTTCGATTGACTTGAAAGTTTCAGGTTATGTTGGCTTAATATCGAAATTTTATAAAAATCTTAATTTCTCTGATACTTTGTTATGTCGGATTAGGTTAGATTGGCTACATGGTTAAAACACATAGACAATAATTGGTCCATGTTGATACCACTGCATCTCGGATGTTGAGTCACGAAGATACAAATCGACTTCCAGTTTCGCGGTTAAAGGTATTGGTTTGTTTTTTGCAAAGTCCGTTTTTTGCGATTTCAGACTTATATTTTCCAAGTCATCCATATTGTTGAATGTCATCTGCCCCACTATACTAAATCTGGAAATCTATCTACAGCGTGCCGGGCAGTGCCAAAGTTGATGATCGAGTGTCTTGACTTCGGCGCCGTGCGATAAAGCCATAGGCAATAAAGCCATATGGCCTATATTGCCTATAAGCTATTGAGAAATAAAGCCATATGTTTAAATCGACGAAATGGAAATAACGCCATACCAGTGTAAAATGCAACTGCAAGAGACTTCCATGCAGAAGTTCTGCTGTCTGCATAATTGGTACTGCGTACTGCTCTACGATTATGATCCCCAAGAACCGGCCGCAGGCCGGGCACCCCAAAAGAAACTTCCATACAGAAATACTGCTGACTGCAAAAGATTTTAATGCAGAAGTACTGTTACTCGCGAAGTACGCAACACCGGCTTCGCGAGCAACAGTACTTCTGTATTAAAATCGCTTTTGCGTGGACGGAAAAAACATCAAAACTTCTTTCGATGAGCATGTGCAATATGATTTAGTACAAGATGAAAAATCTAATATTAATATTTATGACAGTTTTCTTTTTCTGAAAATTCGGTGGGGTGACAAAAGGTCCATGGCATTAATGTCAGTTGGCATTATTTCCATATCAAAATGACATTAAGTCAATTGACATTATGTCGCTACTAATGGCTAATGTGTCAATGGGCTTAATGGCACATTTCTATTTTTGACATTATGCCCATTGACCGCATTGCGATTTGACCTAGTGTCCATTTGGGGGAAAAAATCGAAAATCTTCGTTGGGTTGGCATAACATCAATTGACATTATGGCGCTTAAAATGGAAACAATGTCAATTGACCAAATTTTTAAATTTTTTTTTTTGACATTATGTCCATTATTCCATTTGTGATTTGACCATATGTCCATTTTCGGAAAGCAATCAAACACATTCAGTTCAATGTTGAAATATTATTATTCTTTATTAAATGTTGTGAAAAATGAAATAGAACATCATGTTCTTGATCTTTATCGTAAAACGCTTTTAATAAAGAAATCCTGTTTCTCGCGAAGCCGGTGTTGCGAACTGTCCAAGGGTTATGATCCTAAGAACCGGCCGCAGGCCAGCTTCGCGAGCAACAGTATTTTTGAATTAAAATCGCTTTTGCATGGCCGGCCCGCGGCCAGTTCTTGGGATCATAGCCCTTGGACAGTAGGCAACACCGGCTTCGCGAGCAACAGTTCTTCTGCATTAAAATCGTTTTTGCGTGGCCGTCCTACGGCCGGTTCTTAGGATCATAACCCTTGGACAGCACGCAACACCAGCTTCGCGAGCAACAGTACTTCTGTATTAAAATTGCTTTTGCATGGACGGCCTGCGGCCGGTTCTAACCCTTGGATAGCACGCAACACCGGCTTTTGAATGGCCGGCCTGCGGCCGGTTCTTAGGATCATAACCCTTGGACAGTTCGCAACACCGGCCTCGCGAGAACAACATTTAATAAAGAATAATAATATTTCAACATGGAATGGAAGTGTTTGATTGTTTTCCGAAAATGGACACAAGGTCAAATGACAATTGGAATAATGAACACAATGACAATAAAAAAAATTTTAAAATTTGTTCAATTGACATTGTTTCCATTTTAAGTGCCATAATGTCAATTGATGTTATGCCATTATGAAATGGAAATAGTGTCAATTGACATTATGGCTATGGACCCCAACGAAGATTTTCGATTTTTTTCCCCAAATGGACACTACGTCAAATCGAAATGCGGTCAATGGGCATAATGTCAAAAATAGAAATGTGCCATTAAGCCCATTGACATATTAGCCACTAGTAGCGACATAATGTCAATTGACTTAATGTCATTTTGAAGTGGAAATAATGTCAATTGACATTAATGCCATGGACCTTATGTCACCCCACCATTATCAACACCATTTGATCAGGGAAAATTGTAGTATTATTTTATAGAGGAATATCGAAATCGAGATTTTTAAAATTTTGTAACTGTAGGATATGAATGTAAAGAGCAGTGTTTCTCAACCTATGTGCCGCGAGTCACTATCATGTGCCACAAAATTCTTGAAAAGTGTACCGCCAAACAAAAAAATTTTTTTCTAAAAAAATTTCAAGAATTTAATCATTCAACAAACATTCCTTCGTCTCTGCTTTTTTTACATTGAAATATATTAACATAAACAATTTTATGATATTCAATATACGCAAAAATCTTTCATTGCGTCATATTTTGAATTTGTTAAAAGTGTGCCGCCAACCAAAAAGTTTGAGATTCACTGGTGTGAAGAATAAATATATTCGGATTAAATCCGCGGTACCATACTGGTGTACTCTTTTCGATAATTTTCCTAATATAACCTAACCAAAATTGAAAATGATTTTTAAATTGAATTCGTGTGGATTTTTTTTTTCAGCAGCTGCTGGACGATACACCGACGAATATGCAACAAATCGTGATTATGTTACATGATCGATAAGTACATCAAAATTTAATGAGTTCCAAATGCTATAACTAAAATTTGTAAAACTAGTGTTTTTTTTTTATTTGAAAAAGTTCATTTATTATATTCAGTGGTTTTCCAATTAGAATCTTTATCCGTTTCGAACACCTGAAATAAAATGAATCCATAAATGAAACAATGAAAAAAAAAAAAAATAGCTTATGTAAAAGCAAATACTCATAGTTATTAGAAAAGCATATGAGCAGTAAGCAGAAAGACACAATGAAATCAATGCAAATATTTAGACATTTAGAGATTTACATTATAAATGAAACGGAACCAGTGCTATAATATTGTTAAATATGCGTTATAAATATAATTAATATTAGTGGGCCATAACTAATTAGTAAATATGTAAACACAGTTTAGTATTAAGCATCCGCTCAAGTCTGCTTAAAATGCTCTCAAACGGTATGTTTTTGTCATACATCTTTATCCGAATGGTGAGTATTTTAAAGCAACTCACCGTTCGCTGGAAATTGCATAAGATTGTCACAAAAACATGACATATAAGGACACCTTGAACTGGATAAATTCATTTCAACAAATAGAATTAAAATAGATGAATACCTAAAATAGATTGTATTCAGATACTAGATACAATTGTATCTGTGCACATTTTAAATGGTTACAAGCAAGCCTAACTCAATAACATTCAAAATATTAAATATATTTAAAAAAAAGGAAAAATCATTAGACTAAATATATATACAGACGTAAAACGTTATTGAAAGATTAAAAACTTTTAATGCTTCAAAATTCTATAATATTTTTTGAGGGACAATTGAAAGTAGTAGCCAAAACAAGACGTTACTGAAAACTGGAGAACTCTTAGATACTAGAAAATAAAAAATATATAATTGATTGTATCCTAAAAATGTTATTACAGAAAGTCAATAACATTAACTTTAATACTAAATATGTTTAGAAAACTGACAATACGTAGGCTTAAACGAAAGTGGGAGTACGATGAATTAGTGAATATTTTATTAAAATATACAAAAAATAACTGTTACATATACATATTACTTATACATAAATTTATACAGATATATATATATATATATATATAATAATCGATCGAAAAAAAAAATATATATATATATACATAAATATACGCATGATTGGAAAAAAAACATATATAAATGCATCAGATTATAGGTTTCCAACCATATGTCTGCTCATATTCATATGGACAAATTGAATTAACATACCAAGTGTGTTGAATACCATTTGTTGGTACGAATTTGTGCAGTTCAAACAGGCACTGCTGGCATGAATAACTTAAATATATAAACACAAATTTAACGTTCGGTTTAAATATTTCATATATATATATATTAGTATTATGACGAACATTTCGACGGTACTTACATAGAGGTGTGAATTGCATGTTTTATTGCTTTTTTATAACTAATTGATAATAATATTGTAATAACGCATCACTGAGACTGAAATGAGTAGATATTCATTAAAGTTTTAAGTGTGAAAGTGTGAGAAAGTGAACGACCATGTAACGGCTCCACTCAAAATATTGATTTTCAGCCACACGAAAGTCGATAATTCTTTTGAATTGAAATTATTTCTTTACTAGGTTGAAAACTTAAGCTTCATAATATAGTGACTACCAAGTTTGAATAAAAATGTGGTCAGTTTTTGTTCATAACTTAATTAGAAACATAACATCAACAAATTTAACGAAAAAAAAAAAAAAAATAGCTCAATGAATCGAATTGATTGTTTCGAAATACCAAGATTGAGCCAAATCAGAGGAACCTAAAATTTTGTGATTTGAGTATTTGAATCGGCTTGTAAGAACATTTTACGTCTTTCCTTTATAAATTTCCACTATAACTACTATAAATATTTTTTTACTTTATTATTATAAGTACATATATGGAGTATTAGCGTAAAAGTATTGGCCATTTGTGAATTGTTGTAAATAATATAGAACAATAGAATTCATTTGTTAATAAGAGCTTACAAGAGTTTATACGCAATAGCTAAAATGTCAGCCTGATATACACTGCACTGATCTGATAATTTAAAGGATGATTCCATAATTTTTCTGAATAGACTTCTTCCTAAAAATTATTTAAAAAGATAATAAAAGTGAATTATTTCAAATTGAAAGAAATTAGATTAATGCTGGCGAAAACGCAC
Organism: Diastata ussurica; assembly: GCA_035078745.1. Classification (NCBI taxonomy): domain Eukaryota; kingdom Metazoa; phylum Arthropoda; class Insecta; order Diptera; family Diastatidae; genus Diastata; species Diastata ussurica. The sequence goes on from JAWNPW010000147.1 coordinate 14,163, forward strand.
TTACAACTCAATTCTTACTTAAGTCGAATTAAGCGCTTAATGATTCTAACCGCAGATATATATATATATATATATATAAATTTATATACATACATATTAGGGTGTCCCTTATATTGCATTTCTTCGTGTTTGCGAATGCATACCCCCTAATTTTTTTACAACTACCATGGTGGTGGTGGTATTAACGATGATGTTAAACCGTGCCTAATCGCCTTTAAAATACAAAATAGGAGTAAAAATGTTGTATTCGAATTTAAGATTTTAATTTCACAACTGCACTCCTTTTACAATAGTTCAAGCAATTACCAAAAAATCATTATGTGGAAGGTTGGTTTAAACTTTAAAGCTAAGCTATCAACGTAATTTTACTGAAATAATTCGAATAATATTAAGACGACTACCTCAATCTCGTATTAGCCTCGAAAACCTCGTAAACGAACTGTCAAGTTTTGTATAAAGCAAAGTTTCGAGGCACCTCGAAAGTTTTCGAAGCAAATTTGATGCGAAACACTTTCAGTGTTGCCGTTGTTCGAAACAAATTGATGATGACTCTATGTGACAAATTTGCAAAAATTAAATATATTTTTGACAAACAAGCGCTATCGATAGTGCATCCAAAAAGCGCTAGTGCAGTTGAAGTTTTCGAGGCATTTGCAGGAACGTGCCTTTTTGCGAATGTGTAAACAATTGTGTATTTCGACTGTTTGAAGATGGATTTATCGCGTAAAATTTTATAAAAGTTTGACTTAAATATGCTTTTTTAATATTTTTCTTCAGTTGTGATTCCTAGTCACCAAATTTTTTTTAAATACCATTTGGGGTATATATATATGTTTTTTTGCAAAAGAAAAATTTAATGCTTTTAAGTCAAACTTATATTTAGATTTTACGCGATAAATCCATCTTCAAACAGTCGAAATACACAATTGTTTACACATTCGCAAAAAGGCACGTTCCCGCAAATGTCTCGAAAACTTTCGCGGGTTTACGAGATTGAGGGAATCGCAGTATATTCAGTACGCAATTCGACGCGTATTATACTTTACCAAAGCGAGCAAAAAGTGTAGTATGGCTGTAAAAGCACCTTTTCAAGATATCTAAGTTTTAGAAACGCGGCTATAATTTGAATTTGACATTTCTTCTCCTATTTTGTAACTTTTTAGAGGCGATTAGACACGGGTTAAATCATCGTAGGGCAATAAAATTTTACATTTGAGTACACCATAGTACCTGTAAAAAATATAATAAATTTATTATTTGTTCCTATTTTGCAACTTTTTAGAGGCGACTAGGCACGGGTTAACATCATCGTAGGGCAATAAAATTTTGCATGTGAGTACACCATGATAGTTGCAAAAAAATTAGGGGGTAAGTATTCGCAAATACGAACAAAAGCAATATAAGGGACACCCTAATAAATATAACAGAATGTATGTATAAATGGCTATTATAAAGTAGTTTCCTAGCAGTTTTAACACATCTTTTCAAGCACAGATGTGCTGAAATGGAGCTGCGTCTCAATTCTACTTTCAACATTGCTTGTCATGGAAAAAATGCACATCGATTTAGCATCTTTTATTTGCTCCGGCAGTAGCATAGTTTCAGCTTACATAAAGAATAAAAGTTTTTGTTTTTTTATTTTGGTTTTTCTTTTCATTGCCTTAGACGGTACATATATGTATGAACATTTACCTTAAAATTATGAGCCAGCAAGTCATATTGTTCTTTGCTGGCTTGTGACTTTTCTTTGCTTTAGAATTGTAATGACTTAATACTTCAATTAATGATTGTCTTCGACCCGCGCAACATTGTTTTTATCTTTGAAGATATGTTATAAATATCATTTACATTATGGAAAAATATGGATGTATACTATATTTTCGGAAAGAGGTTTATAATTGAGAACTTAATTTTATCGTAAAATGTTGTTGTTACTGGAAATCGGTGTCAAACACTCTAATCACCAAGCAAATCAGTCAAATGTGTGTATAAAAATAGCATGCCTATATTCAGTCCATATAGTCGAAAAAATGATTGAAAATAGTAAGCACGAGTGTTGTGCGAAGAAAACAAGAAAATTATAAAATTTGTTGTTTTTTTCCTGAGCAGATAGCAACGAAGCAAGCTGGAAGTCAGCAGGACATTATATGCGCTCAAAAAAAGTGTATAAAAAATCGACATAAAAAAGTGCTCATTACATGCACATCTTCAGATGCACAGCAAAAAAGTCCCGCTGGGTTAGAACTCGATATGAGTAGTCTATTTAATTTTTGTCATGGAAATTGAAAACTTCCATGAAATTTTCGGTTGATAGGTTTGCAGTCTTGTCTTGGGGATTTATAATAGTTTATTCAGTATCCGTTTTTTAAATTGCATGAAGTTCTATACACCTTTATTCACACCTTCAGAAAGTATTACGCGGCCAGTTGAAAAAATAAATGAAGTTGAAAACATTTTTCATATGAGAAATTATGGCTATAATATCAATTTTCACTTGGAATGGGCGGCAAAAGTGATGGATGTGGAATTTCATTCTACTCGCTTATATTGTTCTTGAGAAATTTAAATTTTTTTGTATGAGCGATATTGAACAAATGGCCGTTGCCATATTTAATATCTAATATTAGATCAAATATGGCAACGGCCATTTGTTCAATATCGCTCATACAATAATAATATTAATATCTAATATTAGATCAAATATGGCAACGGCCATTTGTTCAATATCGCTCATACAAAAAAATTTAAATTTCGTTCGATTATCTTTTTAAAGAATTTAAAAAAAAACAAAATTCAACCGAATTTGGAGTTTCTTGCACCTGCAACTAAAGCTGAACCAACTTGCTCGATAATATAGTCAGTCGAATTGTGGCCACGCTTGTTTAATTAAATTTACTTATATTTATTTTCATACAAGTGAATTAAGCTCAAAAACATTTAATATATTGAAATATGTATTCATATTGCATAGGTGATGCAAACAAAAACTTAAAGAAAAAAAAAAGGAAAATGAAAAATAAAAATAATAAACTATAAAAATTAAAAAATAAATAATTAAAAAATGTGCCTGCGTTTACAAAATGCACAAATTAAGAATTTTTTAAAATAAAAAAATAAAACTGTAACGAATTCGTCAAAAATTCGTAACAATGAAACAAATAAATAAAAAAACACAAAAACGAATTTATATCGAAATTGTCAGCAATAGTACGACTATAGTTATGTAAACGTTTCATAACTGAAAAAAAAACCAGATAGAATTTAATAGTTGGTTAGTACCGAATACTTAAGACCTTTTACTTTCTATATTTGCATCTGGACGATAACTTTCATGTCAACTTCTCCTGTTGAAAATATTTTTAAAAAAGTTTCTTGCTCAACTCTTTTCAAATTATAACTACTTGATTGACATGGTGAAAGTGGGTGAATCACGCCCATCATTCATTTGAATAAATGCACCAAAACTCATAACAAAATATAGGATACTTTTGTATTTATGGTGGTAGCCGAAAAAATGAAAATATTTTTTTTTGTCTTCTTATTTTGTTTCAAAATATAACAATTCAGTCCAGCTTTTCCAAAGTTTTTACTCTTGGACTCTTTTACTGTCTTGGGTATAAAAACGCATTTTATGAAACAGTTTCAATTGCGAAAGAATTCCAAAAATCAAAATTAACTATAAATTGATATCATAATTTATTTTAATTCAACTTTTTCTATTTGTTTTATTTTTAATATTTAAAAAACATTTTCATTTTTTTTTTTTTTTTTTTTTAGCATAATTTTCTCTATTGATCAAAGAAATCATAGAAGTATAGAAAACCGCATTTAAGTTCTATACATATATTTTTTTTTAATTTGAAAAAAGTCCTTTGTTTGTTATACCATTTTCCAAAGATGAAAAATGTATATTCACTTTGATATGCTTGGAAGGAAGCACCGGTGACCACATAAAGCATAAATATTAGAGTGTCATGAAATCATGTCCTTTTTATTTTTACGAACGCCTGTACCGGAAAAAGTTGCATATAGTACTCTTTATTGAATCCTGAAAATTTGAGTCCGATCGGATATAGTCTTCAGCATGCCATTTGAGGCGTAAATCCTCCGTATTCGTTTTCAATAAAAACATGCAGGCTCTTAAAATTTTTTGCTGCTATTTGATAGTACATACCTTGAAAGTGATTTAGCCAAATAATTGGATAAAAATGTTTAAAATTGTGGATTTTTCATCCTGATATATCAGGCTGAAAGACCATATCTGATTGGGCTAAAATTTTCAGGTTTCAACAAGGGGAGCCAAGCAAAATTTGGGAAAAGATGCGTGTTGTTGGTAAAATCGAATATGGTGCACTTAAGCCTCAAACGGCAGACTGAAGACTATTTCCGAACGGGCTTAAATTTTCAGGCTTCAATAAGGAGTACCATAGAAAACTTTCAATTTCAATTCGCCAAAAATATATATTCTTGATGAGCATCGATACAGAAATCGATATATCCATGTCAGTCTGTCTGTCTATCTTTTTTTTAATCGAGACGTGGGAATATGTGTGTCTGTCTATCTGTTCGTTGGTCTCTCAGTGTTGGAGATATCGAGCTGAAATTTTGTATGGAATCTTTTTTTATGTGAGATAAGATTCAGATAAAGCTGCTGTACAAAATTAATAGATCAAAAAGCGTTCTTCTTCTTTTTCAGCAGAATAAAAGCATAGGGT
>JAWNPW010000149.1:0-22762 GCA_035078745.1 Diastata ussurica
TAGATTACGTTTTTGTTATACGCTTCATCAAAAAAAATCGTTCCATACAATTTGACCCGCCCTAATATATATATATACTTATATATAATTTATAATAAGTCCATAATATTATTATTTTCAGTTTTAAAATTATTACCTAACCTCAGTCATGAGTTGTTTCATAAGTAATTGCGGATTTTTCTTACAAACGGCTTTGAGAATTTTTTTGAACGGCTTCGGACTATGTTATTTTTTTTTTTCCTTTCGATATTTATTAACTGTCACTTTCAGCTTGCTTTAGGAAAAAATTTCGCGCAATTTCGTTAATAGTTGTTTATTTGGCGTCAATTTTAATATGGAGTCCAAAAACGAGCATTTTCGTCATATTTTACTTTATTATTTCCGTAAAGGAAAAAACGTATCACAGGTTCTTAAAAAGTTACGTGAGGTGTATGGTGAAGAAGCATTAAAAGAAAGACAGTTTCAAAATTGGTTTGGTTAATTCTGTTCAGGAGATTTTTCACTCAGAGTTGAGCCACGTTCAGGCCGGCCAAGTGGAGTTGATGATGATCAAATCAAAGCATTAATCGAGGCGAATCATCATATAACTGTGCGTGAAATTGATTGTTTATCAAAAGCAACAGTCAGTCGTCATATAAAGTCTTGGACTCGTAAAAAAGCTTGATATTTAGGTACCACATGAATTGAAAGAAATTCATTTAACAACCGCATCAACGCTTGTGATTTGCATCCTAAACGCTATGAATTCGATCCGTTTTTGGAGCGAATCATCACTGGTGATGAAAAATGGATTGTTTACAATAACGTCAATCGAAAACGATCATGGTCTAAGCGTGCTGAGCCACCACAAACAACTTCAATAGCTGAAGTTAGTTTGGTGGGATTGGAAGGGTGTCGTATATTTTCAGCTGCTCCCAAAGAACAGAACGATCAATTAGGATGTCTGCTGTCATCAACTGGACAAATTAAATGCAGCCATCAACGAAAAACGGCCTGAATTGGTAAATCGCAAAGGTGTTATATTCCACCAAGAAAACGCTAGACCGCATAAATGTTTGGTCCCTCGCCAAAAACTGAGAGAGCTTCGCTGGGAACTTTTGATGTATCCACCATATAGCCCTGACGTTGCACCATCAGACTACCATTTGTTTCGGTCTTCGCAGAACTCCTTAAACAGTAAAACTTTTAAGGATGATGACTCTGTGAAATCACACTTGGTTCAGTTTTTCATAGAAAAAGACCAGAAGTTTTATGAACGTGGAATCGTGAAGTTGGCAGAAAGATGGCAATAGGTCATCGAGCAAAATGGATTATATGTACTTGATTAAAGTTCATTGTAAGTTTATGAAAAAATGTATTTACTTTCAATTAAAAAATCCGCAATTACTTATGAAACAACCCAATAGATATTTAAAATTATCTTTTATTGCATTCATTGGATCAGGACTATGACAGCATTTTGCTGAATTTCGATAATATTTACACCACAACCGAGAGAATTTAAAAAGCATAATTGTTTTTTTTTTACATTTTCAAAGAGTTTTTGCTAGAGCTACGTTCACCTCTACATTAAAACAATTAATACCTTTTAAAAAAAGTATATATTCCGCGAATAGTTTGTGTTATTAATGTCTACAATATCCAAAACTGTATAACGACATCAAAAAAAAAAAAAGCGAGAGGATGTTGATAAAATAATTGTTACGGCTAAATATAAGGTTGCACAAATTGCCATTTTTGAAATGTAACTTTTCTCATCCCTGAAATCTCTAAAAACGAGTACATAGATGAGTTTTTATCACGCATAAGCACAGCTCAGTCATTCGATTTCACAAAAAATTGTCGAAAGTGACGTCTGGATGGGCAAAATATTGCAAAAATTAAAACTGAAGATTGTTTTAAATTTTATCAGCCATCATAAGTGCCACGATCAGTACTGAATCCATATTTTCCAGATACTTAGGTTCGAGATAGCCTTCACATCCGTATAGAGAAAGCGAGTTAGATTTTCAAAATGTGACATTTTCTCGGGTTCTCTCTATTGCAACGATCTATTTCCAATCTATCTATCAATCTATTAATCCCAATGCATGCGATTTAGGAAAGTAGACAATTTGAAAATTAATCATAGAATTACATATCCTTAACTAACCGAACTTCGACAGCCAATTTGTTTTACATAAATTTGTTCATCAGACAACATTCTTATCGTCCAAACGCAAATGTAGGAGGCGATACAATGTTATAATCTCACAATCTTTCTGAAGTTTTTGAACATTCTTGTATCTTGAAATTTATATACACAGAAAGATTTAATTTTTTGAAACGATCCATACAATCTTTTATTCTATCATTCTTGAGTTTCAATAGTTGCATTCGGGAATCAAAACTCAAACTTAATTTTGTCTAAGATGGATAGGCAGAATAAAATATTTTGCAAATGAAAGTAAAATATTAATAATAATTCCCGCTACCATTTGAGTTATGCGTATTAAATTTTATTTACACAAGGAAGGAACCTACTTTTTATGACCGAATCCGAACGGCTAATTTGAAAAGCTTTTCAAGCCATATAATTTTACTACTCATAATATGTTGCCAGCACATCGATCGATCAGTAAAATCTTACTAAAATGAGAAAAATTATTTTCTTCGCCAAATCTCTTACTCAGTCGCATTAGCACACTGAGCCGCGGTCCCCGCAGCTATATCTGCTACATTCGAAGTTTTATTACAGAAGTGTTACCATTCGGAAGATATGACTATTATCACGTTTGCCTTGTATATGCAGTTCAAACTAGACCATTTTCAATAGATTCGCTCTCTGCACAATTTTGAAATTACTCACCAAGTTTCATCCAACTAAACATTTTTATAAAAAAAACCAGAAAGATCTTTGTAGTCGGTTATAACCGACTTCTTAAATACTCTTCACCATCTATATTTGCATTTGGACAATAATCTTTAAGTGCGTTGCTCAACTCTTTTAAAAGGATAAATATCCGATTAAAATCGTGAAAAGTCGGCAAATCACTCCCAGTTTTAGACAGAATATTTATATCATTGATTAAGATAAATTCGCCAAATTCAATAAGAAAAAATGGTATTTTGTTGGATGTTTGGCTATAAAAGTGTCTGAAACATAACACAAACATCGGTGTACTGGAGGTATCCGAAAAAATAGACCAATCCAAAAATATTTTAAACTTGCAGATTGGGCACATATACAGAGTCTGTGTACCAAATTTGGTTCGGTTATATCAAATCTTTCTGTCTAGTTTTTGCTCACGGTCTGTCTGATGGACAGCAGGACGGACATGGCCAGTTTGATTTCTTTTTCCATCCTGATCAGTAATATAATATATACTTTATATGGTCTTTATATGGTATAATGACACACCCAGAATTGCACTGTGAACAATGTTCACTAACCTCACACTTTTTTAAAACGACAAGCTAGTAAACATAATCAGTGCCACATATGATTTGATTATCTTCATCTGTGCATTCTTCTTTTTTTTTTTTCTTTTTTTTACGGAGCGACGGTAACATGGATATATGGACCAAATCATGGATGGATTTGTCTTTCGATGCAGATCAAAAATATATAGGATCTCAGATCAGTCGCTCTGGACTTTCCATATGGATGCACAAATAGCATAGCATACCCTTGGTAAAGGGCATATCAATATTTTAGGAATTGATTTCCGATCAATATTTCTTGTCATTCACGAAGATTGAGCAAAAGTTCTTAATATTTTCTCGTACTAATTATAAATAAACATACCTTACCGATACTCAACCGTGACTCTGCTTGTTGCCAGTGGTAAAATTTTAAAGATTCTTCAAAACATTCCATCAAGAGTCTTTTTGATAATTCCAATAAAGGGTGGTGTGATACCAGACGGATTTCACCGAGGTATCTCTCGTTTATTTATTAAAATGCTCTCCATTTTTTCTTTTCGCGTTTTCTCTATCTCTTTCTCTATCTCTCATTTTATCCCTCTGTCTCTTTGCGATATCCCTTAGACACTGCCCTTATGATATGAATTCCACTTTCTTCCTTTAAATACTTTAATATACTAAAAATATGAATCAATTTTCAATTCTTCTAAAAAATTTAAAGCAAACTAAATGTAAACAATTTTCTTTAGAAAACTAACTGCAAAAATAATATGTAATTTCATTAAATTCCATTGAATGAATGCTTATTACCTTATCAGCAATTAATATAAAAATCTTTTTCTATATTAAATTACTTTTATATGGAATAATTAACAATATGAAAATAAATAGCTTAGTTACACAGATAATAATTTCTTCTTTTATATATATTTATAGAACGAACTATTCAAGCAGATCGTTACATTATGAAAACGTAGAGATAACGAAAATAACATAGAGTTAAAGAAACTGAAGTAAAGTAAATGTTCTGTAATTCCAACAATCAAGAAACAAACGGAATAAGTCATCAAAAGAAGTTAACAAATAAATGTAATCGCTTGAATCGTTCAAGATGTAAAGATTAACAAAGTAAAGCAAACGATTTAATATTTATAATTCGTTTTTAATCATGTTTTCATTGCTTAAAATATTATCGTTTTCTGCTCTCCTTTTTCTGAAACTTCATTTATTGAGATGCTTTAATGGCTTTCACAAGCTCCAGAGAAGCAGAGTACAATAGTAAAGTGTAAAATTTCCACCAACAAAATACAAAGGCTCGTGAAAGACCTTATTGTATTGACGATTTAAGAATGAATGTTTTTGTTACTGCAAATCGGTACTAATATCGTATCAGGTTCAAGATGATATGATGATATAAAGATATAGATATTTAGGCCACATTCACTAAGCAGGACATTGATAACATTTGTTGCAATTTTGCCGCATATGAATATGATATTTTTTAAATTTCAGCAGCTATGAAACTACTCGACCAACGATTTTTATGCAACAAATATATCTAACAACCAGAAATAAAGATATAACCGATCAAGACCGACTAATAAAGACCCTCCATCTGCGTTATTTGCTACGGAACAATTAAAATAAATGATCATGAGGAAAATAACTTTGCGAATACTCCAGTTACGAACAAACGCTCAACTATTTATGTACGCTCAAATTTGATGTTCTCATTTGGCGTATATAGGGATCGAAATGGATCAGAGAATGATATTATTAAACCAAAATAACTGTGAGGACCACCAATTAGTCTGATGTAGTACAATTGGAAAAGATGTATTGAAATTTTTACCAACCATTACTGGTCATTCATAGCAAAAGCTTCTGGAAATAAAACCGAAAAGCATCTGCTACTAAACTGACCAATCATAAGTTTTCTAACTGGACATTACAGTTATTCACAATGTGTACATTAATGTAGTGCAGATACTATCAAGAAAAATAAGAATCAAGACAACACATGATGTGCCACTGTATTAGTCCTACGGGGGTTCGTCACATGGAAACAATATAGTTTACACCACAAGAAATTGTGATAACTCCCCCAACAAGATCCACATTTTCTATCTAGGGTGATACAATAGAGAGATTTATATTATAAGCAAAAGGTGGTCTGCCAAAATAGGCACTGAATGTGGGCCATCGCCTCAGTAAGTACCCAGCTGTCTTCTCAAAAAATTATAATATCTGTTCAACTTAACTGGTGAATAAATTTTATGAAAAAACTTCGTTGTTGCTCCTTTCCATTGAATCATTATCGATCAAAATAGTGAAAGGGTAAGCGTATCACTTTGAACTAGTTTTAAAACTCAATATGATCCTTTCTCCACAATTTTCCGAGATTATAATTGAAACAGCAACCGAAGCACAGATACAAATCGAAAAATCTTTTTAAATAACTCGATTTCCATACAAGTTTTCATCCTATTTTTCCACAAACATAAACAATAATACATGAATCTGAACCGATTTGGTAAAGAATACTGCTCACAAAATCAGAAAGATATCATTCTCAATATAGAATGAACTCAAAATCTTCCACCAAAATGATTAACGATATTTCACCGTCGATCTCTTACTTATAAAAAGGAACACATGCATTATCGTTTTCCAACTGAAATGGTTCCGACGAAAAATCAGCTTACTCACGATTTACGATTATTGGAAATTCCTTGCAATACTCTGAACAGGAAATTAAATCATTTAGCTATTTTCTAACCAATTTTTTCAAAAATATATATGATATTGGCTGCGAAAAAAACTATCAAATTATCTGGAATGCATTTTGTAAACATTCCATACAGACATCGAATTTCTGAATCAATTTTTTTGGTGCATCCCAAACTATGTGTGATTACCAATATACCATTCATATTATTCAAATGAATGGTATCGAAGGGATAGAAACAATAGTTCAAAGCAATACTTTGATGTTCGCAAAGACAAAGATTCTGTCGTACAAAAAAAAAAAAATGTACAAAGGAACATGGAAATTTGTTCATGAAAGCTCTTAATTTATAAACATTCTATGTACATCTAAGTGTACACACTCACAATATTTTTCTGCATCTATTAACTAGCTTTTGTTAGTATTGAGACTTTATATGCAGTGCTAAAAATAACAATTGAAAATATAAAAAAGTCTTTAAAAAACTTAGTTTTTCTTGTAGCACAATTTTTGTATTTTATATTTTAGACAAAGTATAGTTTGTCACAATTAAAAGAATGCGACCAACCATTTCAACGGAGAGACTTCGTGCCCCCTTACTGATCTAAATATACAAATATATGTATATATTTACTTATGTACAATTGCAAACGTACATTTGGTGGCTGACTAAATAGGCTCAGAAATAATTATTTTTTATGCATTCCGTCATATCAACGACTTAATTTGAAAATCCTAGCTATTCTAATAGTTTCGAAACATCAGTGTCACTGATCACCGGTTAGTTAGGAGACACGTTATATACATATTTAAAAAAAATGTTTCCACGAATGTTGAACCGTTCCGTAGATCTGTTAAGCTCTAAGAAACATAGTGTAAATTTGAAGGAAAAATATTAATTTACAGGTAACCCTCCTACAACGCAGGGAATAGGTTCCTAAAAAATGCCGCGTTATAAGAAAAAAGTAAATATTTGAAAAAAATTGCGTTAATTAGAAAATTTTCATAAAAATCGCGTTCCGCATTTTGGGAACCGCGTTGTAGCGAAAACCCGATGTAGAAACCCGCGTTGTAGGAGGGTTACCTGTATTTGTTGCTAAAATACCTGTATTTGTTAAAAGTAATGAATTGTAATTTTATTCAATGGTGAGTACTGTTATTATTTTGATTTCCAGTCGTGTGTGGATATAGTGAACTAATTATTGCAAGGTCAGAGTATCCAGGTTGTTCACTAAAACAAGGTTGAAACTTTTGTTCAAAAACTGTCTTTATTCTCTCAAAATGCACATTTGTGTATGTAAATGTAAGAGATCATTATAATAAAAGTTTAGGAAAATAGTAATGTATATATGTATGCTTATTGAAAGAATTCGCGAGTAGATGTTTGTTTCTTGGATACAGAAATTCACTTTTGGACCGATTTTTCGCCTAGACTTCGCAGTGCTAGTAAACAGTATAATCAGTAGTGTTATCCTCACCCATCGAAACTTTCAATAGCTTTTACAGGATTTGTACTCTGTATTTCACCTCATCGTCATCATTAGATTCTGCAATATTGTCTGCATCTTTCTCAAAATAAATCGGTTTCCAGTCTTCGAAGGCATTCCAATTTTCAATATGGACTTCTGTAGATTTCCTAAAATAAATAGTGTAACAACTAAATGAACAAGTAGACAAATCAAAGACCAATAAAATTATACCCGGGATAACAACTTGCACCAAACTCTGTATGCATGGGCAAAACACAAACTAACGGCAAGAAACATTTTTTTTATTTTGTAGCAATCAACAGTAAAAGTACAATTTAGGGGAATACCCGCTTTCTTTGCTGATTTTTTTGTGTTTTTTTTTGGTGCTTTCTCCTTTAAATTGCTTTCAAAATTCTGTTCACTATTTAAAATTTTTCGATTGTTCACCATTTAGAGTATTTAATGTAAAAATTTAGGTGTACACTATATCGTGTGTTTACTATACCCAGACACGACTGTATTTGAACAATGTGGACGAACTTTAATTTGGATCTGTCCTTTAACATTGTTAGAATTGTTTTTGGGTGATTTCGAGAAGCAACAAATTGTGCAGGAGGTCTCTGAGTTCTCAAAAGTATTTTTCAGAATAGTACTATGATGCTTTGAAAAAAGTTTTGAAACACTATCAAAATATTACCAATACTTTGTCAAAATAGATTCAAAACTTTTTGGAAAAAATTTCAAAACTGGAACCATCGAAAAATGTATGAGAAAACTACGATCAGTTTTTGAAAGTGTTAGTGATCTTAAAAATTTTAATATTTACGTACTTTGATCGACGACAAGTACGATTATTGTAATCATACTTTTATTTTATTTTTTAGTACGATTACAGTAATCTAACTCACAATGTTTTCGTATTTGAAAAAGCCAATCTCTGCGTGCCTCCTCTGTTTATATCATGCCCTACTATCGTATAAGAGAGATTTGATTATTTTTGTTAGTGGATGGTGAAGTGACTCATTGATGATTTCGAAATGAAAGTAACGAATATATAAATGTTTATTAGAAACTAGTCTTAGAACATTATTTAGTATTTCTAGTTCAGGAAAATTAGATCAGAATTCAAAAAAAAAATATAATAATGGGATCAGGCTGAATTTTGCCATAGATGTTAACAAATATGTATATTTTATGAATGTAAAGAGTCCCTTCTCTACTCATATAACATGCAAAATACTCAGAACTATCCATCTTAAATTTAATGTTTGGTATTCATATTAATTAATATTATAATCTATAAATCTACGACTTTACCTAATTTGGACTTAAGAGGGAGTCGAATATGAAACCTTTCATAAGAAAAAACACTATAAATTTACCACTATACCACCGAAGACTTCTGTAGTATTCATATAGAAATGATCTGATAAGATTTAGAGACATGTAACATGAAGCTTCAGTAAAAAACTCCTTCACCGTCTACCAACGATCAAGCTAAAAATTTTCTATTTATGAAGATATCTGGACGAAATTTAATATTTTAAGCATATTATCATTTCTATTAGATCCTTCGAAAAAAATCCATTTGAGGATGGCTTGTATGGGGAACCAATTTTTAATTTATGAAGATACCTGAATGAAATATCTTATTTATCAGTTCTTGCTAGCAAATCTACAATCCATAAAACGAAATGTTTCGCTCTAGATGTGAGTGATATAGAAGCTTCGATCATTGCCGATAAATCTTGGCATAACTCAACCGGTCGAAATTTGTTCTTACTGACAACAAATAGGAGTACAGTAAATTTCACGTAATGATGGTCTGTTTCAAATTATAGTGACATTGCTAATCTCAGTACAATCTCAAAAGTGTTACATTCTTTTCTACAAGGCAGTTGGTGCGCTACCCACAACAAACATTAAACTCAGCACTGCATATAGATCGATACATTTCGAAATTCCAAATATCTATATATGCTTCTCGCTGCGTTTGTGTTTCTCGCGATATCAACATTGATTTCCCCAAGAAAAACTAATCCCATTGCTTTATTTCAGTTTAGAATTTTGGAAACTGAAAGATATTCAGTGGCCAGTACAACTGATGCGGCTTTTATTAATTTTAGAAGGATTAACCAAGCTTTACTCTTCGTGATTTTGAATGGTGATTTTATGGAATTCCCATCACAGCATCTGTGCTGGCTAAAACATTAAATGAGAAAGTAATTTCAAAACCTCAACCTAGGATTTCATGCGAGCGAGATCAAAGTTAATTTTAAACACTGTAATTGGAAAGATATTTCCACACGCTCACTCTATTGATAACTGAATCTTCATTGCAGTGTTATTTTTACATTGGCTTTAGGGTTCTTTACTGTTGCTCGACTCAACTCGACTGTTGCTTTTCTCAAATGATACACTCCATTTCATTTTAGTTTTTTCAAATATATATTTTTTAAAACAGACTTTATAATTCATCTACTTTTAAAGATGATCAAATCTTATATTGGTAAATGATTTTATTTAATTTTGGGGCTCTTAAAAAGATCATAGCATGTCACGAAGAATTCTAATAATATACGCTAAAGATTTCGTGATCAATTCCTCAATTACACTAGAGGATCATCTAAAAGCAATTAAAAGAATATCAAAACTTCATATAGACTTGATTTATAAAATTAGGACGGCTTGGAATAATTTAGCTAATGTGGAGATTCTGTCAATTTTACAATAACGCTCTTCCGGTGATCTTTTTTGATGAATATGGATTCATTTGTCAGGAGAGATTCCTTTTGCAATATTTTTCTCCGCCAACTTATTTGAATGCAGATGATAATGGGCCAAATAGCATACAAATTTTCCACATTTTCAAGTTTTATCTCAATGATCGTTTTCCAAAATGGTGAGAACATCAATTATGTTATCATAAAAAATATGTTAGGGAATATAAATATCTAACCACTATAAAACCGCTATTTGCAAAATGAATAAAAGCTGTCGGCGCCATCGTATTTAGCGTTTCTTAATTAGATGGGATCAAAATTCAAATCTGTTGCGCTGTTTTGGCTGTTGTGCAGTGTAATCAACACGAATAAGTTTACGAGTATAATAAACCCGAATAGGTAGACCTGCCCCCAGAATAGGCTGATACAACATTACAATATATTAGTAACACAACAACAAATTACTTCATATGTACGCACATTACGCATCTATGTGCAAAAAAACACCCCGTAGTGCATTTTGCATCTACGGCATTCGTCAATTGCATTTTTGCATTTATAAACTATATAGTACAGTAGGGATACCAAAATTCTGCTAAATTGAAAGAGAACTTAAAGTTAATATGAATCTTGTTTTAGAGTTTGCGCAAATTGAGCCTGTTATGACACTACATTTACCAATTAACGGAAAAACGGAAAACAAATTCTCTTCGAATGTATTTTGACTACGAACATCTCTTAACTCTAGTGAAAAGTGATTGTTATTATTAGAAAGAGCAAACATAACATGAACTCAAACTGGTGTTCAAAGATTTGACAATATTCTTATTGTTTGTTTCAAAGGACATAGCATATTTCGCCTAATATACACCAATTTCAATATGCCGTTTACGATTAAAAAGTGCAGTAAACCACAATTCAAAACGTTTGGATATGTGGAAATTCGGTAAAATCTAGAATATGGGCGAAAGCCCAAAAAAATATGCTTTATATTGGAAAAAATAGAAAATAGAAAATAAATAGAGATTATCCGTTTTTGTCCCTCAGACATAATAATATAATAATAATAATATGATATTCAAATGGTAGGTATTTTGCCTACGATGAAAAATAAGAAATTACTTATGAAATAGGTGTATCCTGAGACCATCAGAATCTAAATTTTCATTTTAGACAAGCTCAAAATAAAAACAGTTTGTTTCAAAAGTTAAAGTCGAACATTTATAGTTCAGTCAAATGAGATCAAAATTCAACAAATACATGAAAAAAATAGGAACAAGCTGCATTTTTTGCATAGATGTTAAGAATTATGTATATTTTAAGAATCTGAAGAGTCCCTAGCTCTAAATAGTGTGCTCCAGTAGCTATCCGAAAAAAATAGCAATAACCAAAATTTTTACCGATATACTAAAAATGATGATGCACAATAAAAATAAACATCAAACCGATTCCTGATCTGCAATCCGTTTCTCTTTTTGATGTCCAATTTTTGAGATATGGATATAAAACGCGAAAATTTCACAGTTAAAACTTAGAAATAAAAAGTTTCCAAAACTAGAGTATACGACCAAAATTTTGAAGCCGATTTTACGAAAATCGAGCAATTACTTTTTTCGATATGGTCAAAAACACAACAAAGAAAGTAAAATTTTTCAATTTTTTACTCAAATTTTCAACTTTGGCAGGCCATAAGTACAAAATCCAGGTGACCAAGAAAGAAGTTTGATGGCCTATGTTATAGAGAATTCAATTTTCAATATTTAATTTTTGATTTAAAGTTTGTCGTCTTTTTTTTTTTTTTTTGTTTTTTTTTTATGTCGAAATTGGTAATTTTTGTAATATACTCGTACATTTTGTTCAATTTTTTTAAGATCGATATTGAACAGAAATATAATATTGAATAAAATCGTTGAAATGAATGCGAAGTTTTTGAAATTTGGCATTGATGTTCGAAAATATGTATATTTTAAAAAACTGAAGAGTCCAGAGCTCTAAGTGGTGTACTCGAGGCGCCATTTTGGAAAATTTGAATGATGATTACTCCAAATTTTCCAAATTGGCGGCTCGAGTTCACCACTTAGAGCTGGGGACTCTTCATTTTTTTAAAATGTACATATTTCTTAACACCTATGCAAAAATTTAGCGTGCTCCTATTTTTTTCATTTATTTTTGCTAATTTTACTGAACTGAGTGGGAAAGTGTCTAATGCAAATAATGATACTATATAAAACTATATTTCATTAAATTCAAACATCTGGCCATTCTGGTCATAATATTGGCCATTTCTATAGCAGCTAGTGTGGATAACAACAGACAGTCAAATATTCAAATGGACATACACTATTGGCTATTTTGATTACTAGTTGCTCCATCTATTCGCTTTTCAACTTTTGTGAATGTTATATAATAAATCAATTGAATATGGCTAAAAGCCAATCAAACTGGAATCGATCTTAATGTTTAAAATGAACGAAAACAATTCAAAATCGAGCACATGTTGACGGAAGTCTATAAAGTATGCTTTTTCTTAATCTGAGAACTCCGTTCTTGTTGGAGAATGTATTTTTCGCGTCCATCGTTCTTATTCCGAGAACGTTTTTTACTTATTTTTTTATTTTATTCCAACTTTAGCAACGATCGTTCTTGTTATAAAAACGAAAAAAACTGAACCGAAAATAGAAAATTAAGTCTGAAATTTTTCTATCAGTATACACACTCTCAATTTACTGATGAGAACTTAATAGTTAACTCATAACAATAACAATAAATAATTTGTATATGAAAAAGGTTATTATATTAAAGTTATTATACTTTATTAATGTATTCAATATTTTTAAAACTTTCAAATGAAGAATTCATCAGCATAACTTTATATGTCCTCTGTCAAAGAAAGTTTGAATTTTTCATTTCAACAATATTATTTCCGTAAAATTTTAATGTTAACCAAATTATTCCAAATTTATTCCGTTTAATATATTTATAACTTTATCATCAATTAACCTGTTCGCTACTGATTCGATTAGTGCTGAATTTCAGTTGTTTTACCCAGCGGGCAAACTTTATCTCATATTCCGTTCCCTGGACACACATGATTTGCATTTGGAAATAATTCTAAGTGACCCACTATACGTGGTTTCAACAAATCAAATGAAATGAACATTAAATATTTGTTTAGAATATATAATAAGGGAGGCCGTATGAGTAATATCGAAGACTTCATCTCAAAAAACTGTAAATGACTTTAAGGACTTATTTTTCATCATATTTTATATATTTTTAAGTGTGGATAATATTATTATATAATATTATAAATTGATAAATTTATTTGTGAATGCTGTGTCTTTAAGAGAAGCTGTACGATATTGTATGATATAGCGATTTCAACAGTTTCATAAGTAGTTAGAAGTGAATCTTTGTTTTTTTTCTTTTCACTATGAATTATAAAAAATATACACATGATGATTTGAAAAAATGAAAAGTATAAATCGAACACAAAAGATATAAAAGTGGATAAAACTTCACAGTTCCCCCCACTCCCGTAAAATTTCACTGCGAATTATAGGTTCTTTCACTTAAGACTTCCAATCTTCGCTACCGTTTTTGTGTATTTTATAAATTTCCTTGTCATCCCTGAAGTACTTATTGGAGCAGGAAAGTTAAATTGCTTTGATTTGAACAAACGATTAAGTGTTCAATTTGCTAAAATAGCTTCCATTGAATTTAAAAAAATAAACGATGAACTTATCGAGACATTGAAGACCAGTTAAAAAACTTAAAAGCCGCAGCTTCCTTGTCAGGAAAATGACTTCCAAATATAAAATCTTAAAAGCAAATCATATTGGGTACATTAAATTTATGCATTCGTTTGTAACACCCATAAGGAGTGGGTGGAGGCCATTTAAAGTATGTATATTCCTGATCAGCATCGAAAGAGAAATCGATCTTGCCATATCCAACTGTCTGACTGTGAACCAAAACTATAGTTATCTATAGATAGAAGGAGTTGAAATAATAAACCAAATTTGGTACACAGACTCAGACACAGCCTTGAATTTCACTACTGGGAATAAAGATATTATTCAATGCAAAATTAAAGTACTTTATACTAGGCAGTTAAAGTATCCGTATTTATCTCAACATTTAAATTTTTACTTACAGACTTTTTCAGAATTTTTATATCGATGTGAGTAATCAAAGGTTGATTCTGAAATTAAAATCTTTTTAAAATATAATTTAATTCAATCGAACAAAAAAATAGAAATAGCTTACTACGTCTGTCAGCAATTCTGTCTTTTTGCATTAGAAATACTTAGATGGTTTCATATATATCGATCTAAGCTTATGTGAGCAGTATTCTTTTTCTTCAGCAAATCATCAGAGTAGTATTCTTTTTCAATAAAGCAGTTTCAAAGTTAAAACCTGCAGTATCAGTAACATTTATAGACCTACTGGAAAAAAACTTACTAGCACCTTGTTTGCCATCCACATCAATCAATTGAATAATGACAGGAATGCATACTTCGATTTCTACATTTATATTACCTACCCAATTTTTGTTATGTCTGAAAAAATTAAATTGAACCACAATTGAGTCGATCTGTATATTTAAGAGACAGAATGCATGTTGTAGTCAAATCAAGTTATGAATAATAACCGATATTACAAATACACGTTCGAATCGGAAAACCAAGTCATAAAATCATTTTTGTATATATCATTGAGATACCAGCAGTCTTAAACTTAAGTAATATTACCGTGACCACTACACCAACAAGACATCAAACATACCTTGAAATATGTAATACAGGGTTTACCAATAAGAACATAACATTTCAGTAGAGATATAGCAATGTAGATATTTAATGTAAATACATCCTTAAACTTTTTCAATTATCTGTCAACGTCAAAAAGTCAGTTAGGGTTAACATTTTAAGTCCATAGTTAAATATAACATGTGTATTGCACCTGGTCAGAAGTCGAACATCCAGATCACACTAAATACCTAAGCCAATCACAGCGCTTAATCAACTAATTTGAAGTATTTCATTCAAATTTTTTTGTTCTGCTCTGTATTTTTTAAAATACAAATATAATGCAATCGATCTGTATAATAACAAGCTGATGCACGTGTTATAGCACTCCCATTGAGTTAGAGAAATTTTTTATAAATATAACGTTTCGACGATGCAAGGAATTCTTTGTAAACAATAATGCATCCTTATTTGAATGGATATACTCTATGAATATTTGAGCAAATTGTATAAATGGAAATTGTGAAAGACCAGAAAGAAAGTTATTGTCGGTCAGGACTGCACCGTTAAATGCACTACGGCTTCCTTAAGTGAACTTTTCCTGTACACAGCAGTTTTGAATAATGAAAATGTGTCGGATCACAACATTCTCAGCTTAATGTATCAATTTTCATAACTATAAATAAGTTTTTTTCATATTTATAACCGTAAAAGTGTTTTGAAGAATATACCGTTATACCTGAGCTATCCGAAGATTTAGTAATCTTCAAATTAATTAATGTGGCTATGCACTTGCGCTCTTCGATTTATTCTGTACTACATAAGCTAGTGCTGAAAACATTTCAACGAAATCTTTCAAAAATAGCATAAATATTTTTCATGTAATGATTTTGAAATGAAAATAGCGATAAGAATATATTAAAACAAAATTTAGTTTGATGCAGTGCTCTGGAGAACCTTGAAAAGGTATCATCTTAAATCACAATCAACTGCTCATTAACATCATATATCAAGTTTGATTTTGACTGAATGACACCGATAAGTGCATTCTAACATAATAACTCTTAAATAATATCGCGTTTCATACATTTTACCCATATGTTTGTAAATTGTTGCTGATTCGAGCGTGAGCAAACCCGGTATGATAGCATACAAGTTGTATAGAGAACTCTTCGTCGTGCAACTTGTGCGAACGAACAGTTAATTTACGAGTATCTGTATGATTCAAAGATTCGAATTTAAGAGTAAGAAAATAAAAGAGTTAGAACGAATAACAAACTTCGTAAACTTTTCAAAGTCCTTTTGTATAAGTATATTCTCCTGTCTGGAAAAGAAGAGGCTTACATATATAAAGTTCACTATGACTGGGAGTTTCAATTCTGAGTAACAAGTTGCTATCATATTCCTGCGAAATAGCAAACATTTCTCTTCTTACAAATGGATTTTATATGTATGTATGAGCTCTTTAAACGATTTGTTCAGTGATTTTGGTTGTTGATGGTTTAGTGCTTGGATTCATATGTTACGCTCACAGTCAGCTACACGTTGGCGGGGTACTTAAAATCAAATTCATATCCTTTTCATTATCCGAGAAGTGAACAACAAATGTGCAGCATTCGCCAAATCTACGCATTTTGTCGGTATAGAAATAGAGAAATATTAACTAGTTAAATGATAAATATGCACTAGTCAAAGTGTATATAGGCAATATTGCTTCAAACAAAAGTTAATTAAAAAAATAAATTTCTGCTAAACAAATTATGAACATTCGGATGAGTACTCGCGGTAAGAGACCGTTGCGAAATTTGACTCCTGGTGATAAAGTCCGCGCTATTCAACGTATTCACAATGGAGAAACTAAAGCTTCAGTTTCACGCGATATTGGTGTGCCGGAATCAACACTTCGAGGTTGGTGTAAAAATGAACAGAAGCTACGTTTCATTTGTCGTCAATTGGGAACAGAACAATTAAACTACTTATCTATCGAGAATCATCAAGAGAAGCGTACAAAGTTTACTGATGAAATAGGTGCATCGAAATTCACTGGCTTTCCTAACTATAATGATATTCATTTCAATCGACTGCCGATGCACGCTATGGATGTAATGGAGAATAATAACAATTTAGTCGGAAAATTTTTACTAAATGAAATTATTAAAAATAATACATATCTGTTCGAGTTCAATCGAAATATCATCGAAGACAAACATTTTCAAGAACTGGATGCTTTACGGTCATCATCAGCTGAGTCTGATTATTCACAAAAAACAAAGAGTTTAAGTCCGCATAGCGGTGGTAGCATTAGTGATAATATAAGAAGTGATAAATTTGGTGAATGTATTGCGAATGCTAACGGAAATTCAAACTGCAGTTCAAAAACGAGTTGTCATGGTATAAAAGTTAAAAAATGGGCAAAAGATCCAATGGAAACTACTGAAAATCAAAAAACTAATTGCGGAAGTGCAAACGATAGCAACTATTCATTCGATTCGAATTCCACTGAGGACTTTCCACGAATAACAAATATCAACGGTTTAGATGTCGATGGAGGCAATGCCGCTTTGTTCCAATGGTATAAAATATTCAATGCCAGTCTCAATTTTTTGACATTAGCAGCAGCTGCAACAAGTACTATTCAGCCGTATCCAGCATTGAGTACACCGATATTATTCCCAGATATCGCTCCATCAAATTTCGACCAACATAGTGTAGAGCAGCATAATAATATTGCAATTAATAACATTAAATTCAAAAATTTATCTGAAAGCAATGATAATAAAAGCTATTGTGACAGCGAACCAGAAGATTTATCCATGCGCTCAATTCAAACGAAACATTCTAGTCCTATGAACAGCCGTTCGCTAAGTCCTGCAAAGAGTAGTATTTCCAGTTACTCAGCGCATAGTGTTGACGAACTATAATAGTATCAAGATATTATATATTTTATTATTAGAATCGTATTTTTGATATATGTTAATGTGCCAAAATTTTATTAGGCTTCGACGAGGAAAAAAAAAACCATAGGGTGTTTGGAAATTTTAGTGAAAACAAACAAAAATTAAATGTTTAACAAAAATTTAATCAAATATTGTGTTTATTACGTTCAATCGTATAAAAAAATTTCACAATTATAGCAATGAGTTAAAAATGTCATTAGAGCTGGAAATGAATCTCTTGGAATTTGTCTATCTCGTAATAAGCATAGTTTCTATTAAAATTTCATATATTACCAAATGAAAAATGACGCTTGGTATTTTTCCGATGTATGTTGGATTTTCTCAATTTTATTTGTTGTTTTCCGTTTTATTTGTTCTATATAGTCTTGTATAGTAAGATCTGTAGAAACCGGACTGTTGAATGTTTCATTCGGTGCGCTTTTAATAAGAAATACGGAAGTACGGAGACAACGTGATAATCAAAATTCTTGCAATGGAAACAAAGAAGAATACATTTTCCGGCAAGACGCAGCACTGTTGGGAAAGTCAGTTTTTAATAATTTAAATAAATCTAATGTTATTATTATTATAATATTTTTATAATTTTCTATAGATTTAATTAATAAATCAAATGTTATTTTATAAAATAAGTAGCACGAATGAATTGTCGATGTTTGGAAGTATTCTTTTTTTTTTTAAATTTATTGAAATTGTGCAGTACGAAAATCTTGTGTATGTATACATATATTCCAAATCAATATATATATATATACATATGAAAATTTTAAATACGAAATACATACTCGTTTTTTATAATAAAGTTATTGAAGTTTAATAAATTTATCAATATCGAGATCTATGTAAATCTGAACACGAAAATTTTGAGTTTCGGCTTTGATAAAAAAAAATATCACAGAATAAATGATTCTTACTATCTGACATTGGCGACATTTGAAACTGCTTGCATAAATTTTGATACCTTCAAAACATTACATCATTCAAAAATTCTTAGTCGAATCGAAATCGTACTAGAATTATAAAATAACTCCTTACTTTCGTACATGCTTCCATCTTTCATTACCATTATAGATAATGGAATATTTTTTCATTATCATTTTAATTATTAAAATGAAACTGATAATTGTAATGAAAATTATGAGTTCCCGTTACAATAATTAAAAAAAATAAATTTCATTACAATGTACGGTTACAATTGAAATGGAATTAAAGTAATTTCAATTCAAATTACATTTTCAAATCCATTACGACGTGTCCCAAAAATAACCGAACTTTGTATTGAGGTCATGCAACATGCAGCGCCATCTATTGGTCGTATTTGCAGCATTAGAAGCATGGATTCATCCTCTTTGAAACACAGCTAACTTCATGTAAATCGGATGACAGATATTAAAGTTACTGCCATTTTAATAAAAGAACTTCAGTAACTCGGTTACTGTTGCTTGAATTGTTGGGATATCATCATAAAATGCTCCTTTCATCTTGGTTTTGAGGTTTGGCAATAGAAAATAGTCACACGGTGATAGATCAGGCAAATACGGAGGGTTGTCGATGAGAGATCTCCCTTTCAAAACGCGTACAGACCTTTCTTTTACCTAAATCTTCAGTTAAAACTCTCCAAATAATATTTTTGCTCGTATTTAATTCCTCAGCTAATATTCTCTTAGTAAAATTTGCATCGATACTAAAGATTTCACGGACTTTTTCTACCAATTCAGCATGATTACTAGCTTCTGGACGACCGGGCCTTGTGTCGTCATTTGCATCCTCACGGCCATATTTAAATCGTGTACGTTACAATCATCACCATAAACTTTATTCATCAATATATATTTGCTCTTTGTTCTATTTCGTTTTTGTACCATTAGCACACTTTTTCTTTTATTGAAAAGGCTGTAGCTTTAACATCTGACATCCGATTTACATGAGGTTGGCTGCGTTTGAAAGAGAATGAATTCATGCTTCTAATGCTGCAAATACCAATAATATATGGCGCTGCATATTGCATGACCGCAATACAATGTTCGGTTATTTTTGGGACACACCGTTTATGTTCTAATGACTCCAGTTGTGCCTTCCATATCCAGTTACAGTTGCTGTACAAAATCTTTCAAATTTCATTACTGTGTCCTTTACAGTTCCCAAAAATAAGCTAATTTGTGTATCATTTCATAATCTTGCTTATCCAATAATATAATTTGTAGAGGTTTTTCTTAAGCTGTGTGCAAATTACATTGAAAATCCATTAAAGAAAAGTTCGGCCCTATAAAAATTCACTATTTAAATTGTATAGCCTCCAGGCACAAATATAATAGGTGAAACAGATTTAACAGTCAGCCATAGCCGACTGTAACTTCATTTCTAGTTATATGCACGACGTCTACAAGTATAAGCGAAATATTTACAACTTACTATATATTTATCTTTAGATAACATTTATATAGAATGTAATGACATAAATATCAAAAATACACCAAAATCATTTTGTTTTCAATAGTGTTCTTTGAATCAGATGTTGATATTCTTCTTCTCTTAATTTTATTTTGATTAAATTTGCCTAACTTTATATTTATCCATATATTATTTTTAAAATGGATCACACTATGGAGATAATCTTACAATAGTTACTCTGACCGTTTATACTACCGTTTTACGAGATTATAATAACAGAAAACGCTTGTTTTATAAGGGAACTTATTTGATACCGTATTTTGGGCCGTATAAACGAGGTATATGTGTGATATTTGACCCACTTATCTCATCAAACAAAATAAGAAAAATCTTATAAAGATTCTTTTCGGATTTTGAACTTTATAAGGCAGCTATATCTAAATCTTATCCGATTGATTTTGGGCAGTGAGCAGCTTATGATAATTAGGAGACTATGTACAAAATTTCAGCACGATAGCTCCAAAACAACCAGCCGGACAGACGGACATGGCTAAATAGATTTCTAAGGTGATGCTGATAACGAATATATATACATTGTGGGGTCTCCGACTTTTCCTTCCATACGTTACACACATCTGCTTAAAGTTAATATACTATTCAATCTGTTGAATGGTATAAAAATAGCTCGTAGATAGTACGGCAAAACCGAACTAACTTCTCAACCACAAAAAAATTATTTCCGAAAACTTTTCAGGTGAAATTTAAAGATGAGCAAAAATACTTTCCATAACTTACCGGTTCGAAACTAAGAAGTGGAGCATTTAATACTGTGTGAAACATACAAATTTATATCTATTGTACTTGTTTCTAGTCTTTCTAGCAAAAAGGGAAAAGATTATCTCAAACAAAAGAAAAATGATACAATAGGCTGTACCATCTAATGTTTCATTTTTCGATTTCCTATATTGACCAACCTATATTTTTTCATATTCAATAAGATGGAGTGATAAATATTGCAATCTTCCAACTCGAGACCATTAAAATTTTTCAATTTTAGGATAGATAAGATAAAATTATATAAAAAAAAGTGAAAAAATTAGTTTTCCCAAATCATACTTAAATTTTTTTGAATTATAATTCGAAAACAATTTAAAAACTTCATTAGTTTTTCGGACAACCAGTAAATAGTATTAATATTAAAAAATTTAATTATAAAAGGTGATTCATTTAAAGGAAAAATAATAAAAAAATTCAATTTCAAAGAACCATTCTTTTTATTTATTTTTTAAGATTATTTGTTTCAAATATTGGCCGTAACTCCACCAACCTAGATACATACGAATCCAATATTAGGTATAAAAATTTGAATTTTTTGCCTTACTTAAGAAAGGATTTTCCAAAAGGCACGTAACCATTTTCCCATTCCTATAAACAATGTTAGCATGGTTTCAGAGATCGATTCTTTACAGCCAATTTCCATTCACAATTTCATTTATTTTGACTGGAACGATTCTGTTACGTTATTAGCTGGAACGTTGTTCGAATAAACCAACCAACTAATGTAACCCCATAAAAATAAATCCAACGAAGTTAAATCACATGAGCAAGGAGGCCAGAGTTCGCGGATTTAAACGGTTGCCGAACTTCCTCTTTACTGTGCTTCAAGCTTCGATAAGTATAAAAAAAGTTTCGACAAAAACTGAACTCGGGGATTTGTTCCTATGGTTCCTCAGTTTCAAAATCCGCTGGAATGAAAATCCTAGCTGCTCATTTTTTTGAGATATGTCAAATGGATTTTTTATGTAGCACCAAAAAAGCACTTATACTCGGATTTCATTCGATAACTTAGTAAATATTTAATCGATTCGAATGCACTAACGCTTTTTGGACGGAAAATCAATGACGCTTTTTAGAAAAAATAGTAAACAAATATGTTGTCCGCCAAAAAATCGATTAAAAGGTTGTTAAAGTTGAGAATCATAAAAATAAATCAAAAACTTCGGAAAATTTCGACTATTTCTACTTCATTTTCAAAAATTTAGAAAGGGCCAAGCCGATTTTAGAGAGGTATATCTTTCCACTTATCATAACTTTTAAAACTTTGAAAATCGGATAAAAAATGAAACATTTCTAAATCATTATACACATGTACGAGGGTTGCCTTTTATATTTCGGGATTGGACAACCCTAGTTTTGCAATCTGGCAACTGACAGCTCTATCATAAAGTTTGACATTTTTGAGTACTCAGAACGTTTTGACATATGAGCGCTATTTGTGTTGTTTACAGTAACTTAAAAGATTCATCTCGCCCAAAAAATGGAATTAAATCGTGAACATTTT
>JAWNPW010000150.1:0-22749 GCA_035078745.1 Diastata ussurica
TCTTGTAATTCTTTATATATGGTGCATCCCTTGCAGTTAGCAGGATGGGTTGCCACATAGAACGCATTTTACATCTTCTGATTTATTTTTTCTGCTGCATACAGATGTGCTGTATTTTTCCGCGCATTTGACACAATGCGGGGTGAGTGGTTACAAAACTTATTTGTGAGCCCATATCTTTGGTATCGAGTGCATTGCGGTATTTCTTAGGTGGTTCGAAGACAATTTTTGTGTGGAGAAGGGACGAAATATTGTATATGTCTTTGTTGTTACTTTCTGGTTTAAGATTAACCCAAACATTGGTAGAGCTTTTTTCGAAATACGTTGCTTGATGTTGCAAACGTTTATCTCTTTTTGGCCTTTTAGCTCTATTTCAATTTTAATGTCATCAATCGACGTGGAATAATGTAAACCTTTCAGGACTACATTGAAGTTGTGTTCATTTTTCAATTTGTATGTGTGAAATTCTGTTTTCTTCTCTATTAGTGCTTTTGTTATGAGTGCAAATGATGTTTCTGACATTGGTTGGATTTTTACTTCATCCCTGCTTAGAATTTTGAGCATATAGTCATCACCAGTAATAACCGAAAGGAGTTCTCTTAATGGTTGAATATTTCCTACTCCAGTGCTGTATATTGGAGGCGGCTTCGGATTTCTGATGACTTCAGATGCTTCTTTATCATCTGTTAGATGTTCTTCTTTTTTTTCTTGTGCAAGTAGTGCAAATTTGTTTGTACTGATAGGAGAGTGAGAACTTAGCCGGTAGTCACCGAGCATGCTTTGTTTTGATATATTTGATACAGGGCTAGACCTCGATCTCTTTTCTTTGTTGGTTTTAGATTCAATTTTTTCTAACGAATTTTTGCTCATGAGAATGTTTGCTGAGTTATTTGGTGTGAGTGATTTAAAGTTTGGCCTTGAAGTGTATTTGTTGTTTGTTTGAGTGAAAACCATAGTATGTGCATGGGGACTATTAGCTGTCGATGCCGTAGATATATTAAGTGAATTTATAGGCTCAAAGCTCAGTGAAGTGGTTACAATTGTATTGCTTATCGAGCTTGCTGTGGTTATTGTGGCTTGATTTGTTGTTGTAGTAGTTGATGTACTTGTTTGAGTTTTTGTACTAAGCATATCAGCTTGAATTGAAGAGTTTTGAGTTTCAAAATTAGAGTACTATATTGCTCACTCCATGAGAGCGTTGAAGCAGTTAAATGCGGAGAACATTGTTTGTATTCAGAGTCAGTAGATCTACACCAGAGGTCGACAAATCATGTTACTTTATTAGAAGAGTGCGAAAAGTACTCATGCGTATAAAATGAAAATATCCCGAAAAAAAATTCTTAGTCTCAATCAAGATGCCAAGCAAGTAGGTACGCGCTACGCATTTTGTATACACTTCAAATACAATTTGGTTTTGCGGGCTTCGTTTCGTTCCTTTTTGTTTTTTAACGCATACAAACGAAATACGTTCAGTTGATGCTGAATAGCTGTAACGGCAAGATCTGTTTAGCTTATTTATGTTTCGCACGCATGAATTTATGATTTTCACTGAATACATATTTGATATTTTGACCATATTTTGATTATTATTTTCGAGAACCTGTTTACTTATTTATTATATATTATATTTTTGGATATTTGATATTAATAATAAAAAAACTTAATTTTTATTATTTAATATTGGTGTTTATTTTTTTTTATATATTTCTCTTCCCAATCCATAATCATATTATTATCAACACCCATTTTAAGTAACTAAAGCAAATATAAAACTATAACCCAGTAAACCTTATATAATATGCAAATCTAATAAAAATTGATATATAACTTTCTTTATATCAATCTGACCTATGCCCTAATATTGAAAAAGAGCTATACCCTAATATAAAAAATAATCTATAACGTAATGAAAAAAATTTAAAAAAAAAAAAAACAAGTTTATATAATAAAAATTAGGTTTTTTTATAAAAATATATACATAAAAATTTTGTTTTTATTATTATTAATATTAAATATTAATATCAAATATTTAAAAATATAATATATAATAAATAAGTAAGCAGGTTCGCAAAAATAATGATCATAATATGGTCAAAATATCAAATATGTATGCAGTGAAAATCAAAAATTCATGCTTGCGAAACATTAGCAAGCAAAACAAGTCTTGTCATCACAACGATTCAGCATCAACTGAACGTATTTCGTTTGTATGCGCTAAAAAGCAAAAACGAACGAAACGAAGCGCGATTCGCGATTCACGCAGTGTGCCTTTTCACGATTTCACTAATACATTTGCATTCATCAAATTTCGCATGGTAACATGATTTGCCGATCTCAGATCTACACTGAGACATGCCGTTATCAATTTTGTTTATCTTTGTTGTTTTTAATGCGAGCGAATTCGCTATTTTATTGGCAATTTTCTCCGTTCACCTTTGCACATTCGGTGGTGAACGTTTTACACTCATGTATGTTTTTATTTTTTTGTTTGCTCATACGATTTTTATATTATTACGTTTGCTTAGTTGGCGCTATACACTACAGCGATCACATTCGCATGTACAAGCACACACTTTATGGGTTGTTGTTTTTTTTCCAATAATTCGGCTGTTTTACAAGCTAAAATGTTAATAATTACGGAGCGACAGAAAAACTCGACCGTACCGAAATGAACTGTTTGACGATTAAATAATGTAAATGTTTGTTTTTATACTCTTCACCAAGGGTATATTAAGTTTATGTATCTGTTTGTAACACCCAGTATGAATGACCGGAGAACATATAAATTATACATGTCGGAAAGTCCATGATCGCGTTAGTTTTTCACCACTGACTTTCTTTTCAACCTTTCTCAAATGAATTCAAAATCAGAATGCCCAAGAAGAAAATAATTTGAATTTGACAATTCAATCAAAATCAACCAAACAAAATTCAGTTCATTTCTGAACAAAGTAGTTCTAAGTACAGTGGTGAAACTCCATCCAAACAAAACACTGTTGCTTGACGATCATACATTATTTACGACACGGCCATGCTGATATGTCACACACCCTCGTTTGACCTACTATTTCATTCGGCCACTCCTGACCACCACATTACATGGTGGTGTTCACAACTATCACATGAGTTGAACCATTATCATAACACATAATATTCACCATAACGGCGGTACTCACAACTAATACCACATCACATGATAATCTTCACCATAACCTGGCGGTATTCACAACTATTATCACATCACATGATATTCTTCACCATATCTTGGCGGTATTCACAACTATTATCACATCACATCATAATCTTCACCATATCCTGGCGGTATTCACAACTATTATCACATCGCATGATAATCTTCAAACAACAAATTGTTTATTTCACCAAACGTATCATTTATTTATGAACAAAGAAAATAAACACTGATAAAACAAAACAAAATACATTAAAGTACTTAATTAATCAGCATCATTGCTCAATGTGTCAAGCCGCAAGCGATCATGAGCATACTTATAGGTTCGTTTATTATTGGGAGCCGATAAAACATATCTATCACCGTCTAAAATTTCAATAATTTTGAATGGGCCTTATACTTCGGATCAAGTTTAGTTTGATTACGTTCCTCATTCTGTAGCAAAACCATTTCTCCAACATTAAATTCAACTGGCATTGTTTTATCTTAGCCAAACCTTATTTTTTCGTATATTGCATTTTTTTTTATATTATTATCAGCGAACTCCAGTATTTCAACAACATCCGTGATTTGATCACTTGCTTATGAAAACATCAAATCTAATGGTCTGGCTACTTTTCGAATCATCAACTCAAGCGGACTACATATAGTCACCCGATTAATAGTACAATTGAGAGCCAATTGAATATCAGGCAAAGCGTCTTGCCAAGACCGCTCTTTATTAGATTCTACTGCAGTTAGCATATTCTTAAGGGTACTCATCACTCTTTCAACCTGTCCGTTAGCGCGAGCATTACCTGTTGCTATTAAGTGCAATTCAATATTATGAAATTTACGAAATTCACGAAAATCTGTACTAGCAAAGCATCGTCCTTGGTCTGCAATGATACGTTTGGGAGCTCCAAACGAAGACACGCTGGATTTCAAAGCTTGAATGCTATGTACCGAATCGATACTCAAAGTATGGTATAAAATTACAAATTTAGTAAATGCATTTTTTCCACTGAGCTTACCAGTTACATCAATGTGCACAGTATGCCAAGGGACCGGAATTTTAGGTATAGGATATAACTCAGCTTGAACTTTCCCACAATGTGATTTAGCAACCGTACTCGTTATATAATTTTTAACAAATTTTTTTTACATACTTAGACATTTTTTCAAACCAATACATATCATAAAATTTCTCTAAAGTTTTTCTAAGGTTTTTTCCCATCCAAGATGCATTAAGGACTCATGAACAGAATTAATCACCGACCACCTTAATATTCGAGGAAGGATAGGTATGCACTTGGTCTTTCCATTACGTTGTACTTTACGATGCAGTTCACTTAAACGCATTTCATAAGTTTTAGCCAAATTGTCATTATCTTTGTGCTCATTTAAATTTGAAATCAAACTAATCATTTCAGGGTCACGTTGCTGTTCAGCTAATAACCAATTATTAGAAATATCTGCAATGTTAACCCCCATGCTAGGTATTTTACTTGAT
This sequence comes from Diastata ussurica, assembly GCA_035078745.1. Lineage (NCBI taxonomy): Eukaryota > Metazoa > Arthropoda > Insecta > Diptera > Diastatidae > Diastata > Diastata ussurica. Next base: position 4,683 of record JAWNPW010000150.1, read on the forward strand.
TCTGCATGAGGTAATGGGTTTCTAGAAAAGAAATCAACATGACACATTCGATCTCCATTCCTGTGTATAATATTAAAATCAAATGCCTGAAGAAAAGCCCACCACCTGTGTACTCTAGCAGTCAAATCAAGTTTTGTTCGCGATGATTTCAAGGAATTGCAATCCGTTATGACATCGAACTTACGGGCATATAAATAATGCCTAAAATGTGTTATTGCATTTACTACTGCAAGAATCTCCAATTCATATGAATGATATTTTGACTCTGCACTCGTCGTTCGCTTTCTAAAGTAAGCTATTACATACAGTTTACTTTCTTTCTTTTGCATTAAAATACCACCAAATCCAATAGAACTTGTGTCTGTGTGTAGTTCAATACAACAATTTGGATCAAATATCATTAACACTGGTGCATTTGTAAGTATAGAAATAATTTTCTGTCGTACAGATTCATGAGGTGGTTTCCAATCAAGAACATTTTTACTCGTTAGTGCATAAAGCGGAGTCATAATTAAGGAAAACTTTGGCACGAATTGCCTAAAATAGGAAACCAATCCAATAAATTGACGCAATTGCGTTATAGTCTGAGGAGGAGAAAGAGCAACTAAAGCTTCTATTTTCTTTGAATTCAGTCTGATTTCACCATAACTAACCTCAAAACCTAGATATTCTACCTTCGTTTCATAAAAAAACACTTTTTAATGTTAAATGAAATTCCCCATTTAGTTAGTGTTTGCAATACAACGTCAATCCTTTGTAAACTTTCCTCAATACTTTCCATGCCCACAACCAAAATATCATCCAACATATGTACTCGCAAGTTCACCAAGAATTTTTATGATATTTCTTTGAAATGCTGCAGGCGCGTTACGTAACCCAAATGGCATTGCAAGATATTCATATTGTCCATTTGGTGGTCTAAAAGCAGTTTTCTCAATAGATTCAGGTTGAATAGGTACCTGATGATACCCACTAGCCATATCCAAGGTCGTGAAATAGTGACAACCATGAAGTATATTAATTTGATCAGATATCAACGGAAAAGGAAATCTGTCAGTAATAGTATTATCATTTAGCTGTCGGTAATCCACGCAGATTCTATCTGATCCATCTTTCTTTTTAACTAACAATATAGGACTAGTGAAAGATGATGAGCTTGGTCGAATAATATTTGCGCTTGAAAGTTCTTTTATTTTAGTACGCACTATGTTTTGTTCATCTGGACTAAGCCTGTAAGGTCTGCGATAAACAATTTTATTTGGATCCATCAAGCGAATTTCCATAGGACCCAAATTAGCCGGACACTTAGGCGTACCTTCTATAAAATTTTTCTTATATTTATTTAAAATGGCTAACAATTTATGTTTGTACTCATGCGGTATGTCAGTATTAATGTCAGCAAAAATTGAGTCATCAGCTTTCATATAGCACACTTTAACTTCGTCACTATTTGACCGAGTTACACTTAACCGTTTTCTGTCATTTGAACACAAAGGTTTTTATTTAAAATTTCGCGTACCACGATAACATCAAATTGCAGATATTGATCGGGAAATACATGAAAAACTATTTCGATGTCAATTTTATTAATTGTTACTTTAGATAAAATTTGTATGTTACTTTTGACACTAGTTTGACCAATGCCAGTGGAAACTCACCACAGAATTTAGAACTAACCGTTTCTTTAATAAGTGAACACTCGGCTCCCGAATCAAAAATAAAGAAATAGTCCTTACCTGCATACTTCAAAATGCCTGAAGGTGTATCAAGTATACACATATCAACACGTCGGTCAATTGTTTGTTTGTTGTCCATCTTCTTCTGCTGGCGTAATGACCCTGTGCTCGGCAACGAAAACAGATTACATTTGATACAGTAACATTCTTTATCGTTGGTACTTTATTTGAAGAAGTCGGCTGAACATCTTTATTTAAGTAATTTCTGCAAGCTGCAGTTTTGTGGCCTACTTTGCCACAGTTAAAGCATTTTGGAAATGGCGTAGGAGGAAATTTTAACCACTTGCTTTCGCGTTCGTTATCAAGGTTTACTGGAGTTTTCCTCTTTAAAAATGATGTTACTTTTAACTCTTGTTGTAACTGTTCCCTTGTTTGAATATCAGCTGTAAAAGCTAAATGTTGAATACGTGGCTCGAATTGCCCGATATGTGCCAAAACAGTTGCTACTGCTATCTGTTCCACATTTAAATTTTTCCACTTTGCCATGAGCATTGTAAGCAAAGAGACTGCATAAGATGATAGACACTCACCTTCCTTTGGCTTACTGTTGTTCAAATTTATCAAATATGCAGCTGTTTTTTCGGAACAATCAAATCTTGCGGTAAACATGTGTTTGAATTCGCCCCACGTCATTCCAGCATAAGAAATTTGTGATAACCACAGGGAGGATTCTCCCTTCAGCGTACGACTAAGCGCATTCATAAGGTCAGCACCTTTTACCGGCTGTTCACCCATGCATATATCAGCTGTGGCTAACCAAGTATGGTAGTTGGGTTTCATTTCTTTGACGTGGTCGTTGAAAAACCTCCAACAACGTCATCAAATTTTTATTCTGTTGTTCTAGAATCAATTTCCAGTCGACGTCCACATCGTTCACCTGTGCTGCATTCGATCCCACTTCTGATGTCGGAAAGTCCATGATCGCGATAGTTTTTCACCACTAACTTTCTTTTCAACCTTTCTCAAATGAATTCAAAATCAGAATACCCAAAAAGAAAATAATTTATTTGACAATTCAATCAAAATCTACCAAACCAAATTCAGTTCATTTCTGAGCAAAGTAGTTCTAAGTACAGTGGTGAAACTCCATCCAAACAACACACTGTTGCTTGACGATCAAACATTATTTACGACATATATATTCTTGATCAGCATAGATAGAGAATTCGATCTAGCTATGTCCGTCCGTCCGACCGTCCCTCCGGCCGACTGTTGTTCGTCCGTCCGTCCGTCCGTAAGCAAAAACTATATAGTAGGAGCTGAGGTAATCGAATCAAATTTGGCACACAGACTCTGTATATGTATCCCTTTCGCGAGTTTAAAGAGTTTTTTGATCGGACCTCCAGTACACCGATGTGTGTTTTTGTGACATCTTTCACACTTTTATGGCCATAAATCCTACAAAATACAATATTTTCTTATGGAATTTGACACATTTATGCCAATTAATGATATAAATGTTCTATGCAAATATATTCGGTGCATGCCGAAGATACTATTTTGCTACCTTACTGGTTTAAAGTATCAAATGATACTAATAAACGACCACTAATACTATTTTACTGCAGAAGGTCGCTACAAATATTACGTCGGTGGTGTCAAATTTTCTTATATGTTTATGTGGACCAACTAGTTTTTGAAAGTTGTTGGTAAATGTCGACCTCAACCGAAAATTTTTTGTAGACATTTGCCTTTATTTAATTTGTTTTCGTTAAGTGTAGAATAAAAAAATTGACATGAGTTTTCTGTCAATATATACAGATTTAGTGCAGTGAAGCAAAAGAAGAACGTAACCAAACAATCAAGCATCTCCTTCAATTTGCGTTGAAGTTTATATAAAATAGTTTAAATTGTAATGCGAAAAATACATGTGTATTTTACTGTATGTCGAAGAGTTTCAAATAGCCCTTTGCGCCGGCTATATGGCTTTGAAAACCAAAAATCGAAAAGTGGGAGACAATAAGGCACAATCAACGCTGGTACTAACCTCCAACGAACTCATTGCTCAAATTAGAACGTGTTATTTTAAAAAAATAACGAAATTCAACTTTTTAGAAAAAAAAATTGATCTTCAATTCAATCTCAATGTCAGTTCCTTTTTTTCACTTCACACAATTAATGATAGCGGACGAAATGCGTATTTCGACGTAAATGATGACAAAACCAGTAATGTAGCGGAATAGTATGTTCGGCATGCAGCGAAGCTTCAATATCAGTCACATGCACATACAAAACAAATCTTGAAAGCATCTTGAAATCTGAATATTATGCAATTGATAATAGAAGCTTAAATAGGAGTTTTCAGCGCAATACATCCGTACACAAAAAAGTTTTCCTTACAAGAACTTTTCGACCGACTTTTGGAACTTTTGTATGGCCGCTATATCAAATTTTTATCCGATCTCGATGATTCTATTTTTATCTTATGGAATTGGTAAAAAAATCTATCTAATAAAAACGAAATTTCATCGAAATATCTCTATAAACAAAAAAGTTTTCCACATAAGACAATTTTCATTCGAAAAAAGAAAACGACCTTTGAAATTGTCTCTTTGTATGGCAGCTATATCCGAATATTATCGAATCTTGATATTTTTTTTTTTGCTATCTGATAGAAATGATAATAAAATCTTATATATGAAATTTCGTCGAAATATCTCCATAAACAAAAACGTTCTCCGTACCAGACTCAAAAAAAAAAAGAAGAGGAAGAACGCCAATTGAAATTATCACTTTGTATGGAAGCTATATATAAATCTTATCCGATCTTGATAATGTTTTTATGCTATCTGATGGAAATGATAATCAAGTCTTATATATAAAATCGTGGAAATATCTCCACAAACAAAAAAGTTTTTCGTACAAGACTCAAAAAAAAGAAGAGGAAGAACGCCTATTGAGATTGTCACTTTCTATGATCATTTTTATTGCTATCTGATGGAAAAGATAAAGTCTTATATATAAAATTTCATGGAAATATCTCCATAAACAAAAAAGTTTTCCGTACAAGACTCAAAAAAAATAAATGGAAGAACGCAAATTGAAATTGTCACTTTGTATAGCAGCTACATCCAATTTTCATCCGATTTTGTTCATGTTTTTTGCTATCTTATGGAATTGATTATAAAAGCTTAAATACGACATTTCTTCGAAATATATTCGCAAAGAAAAAAGGTTTCCATATAAGAGTTTTTTGACCGATTTTGACACTTATGTATGGCAGCTAAATCTAAATCTGATCCGATCCAGCGAACTGAACTGACATAAAAGAAGACTCCATGCCATGCCATCAGCTTTGGTGAATGGTATAATTAACAAAAATTATTTGTCTACCAAAACAAATGCGTCTAAAGCAGTGTTTGCCAAAAATAAAAATCACCGTGTGTTGGTGAGTAGAGAGAATTGTGCTCTGAAACAAAATCCATTCAAATCTAAGCATTTCAAACGAAATTGAAAAATGTAATTGTATGCGAACTCATATGTTAATATCAATGCGTCCATCGTAACTTCTTGTAAAGAAAATATTTTTAAAATTGTTTGACTTTAATAAATTGCGCTACTTTAAGATTTAAGAGAAATTTCCTTTAAAAACGAAGCATTACTTAAACGCATTGTATGCCTTCAAAATCGTTTCACTCGCCATTTGCATACTATCAATTTCTCGCTGTGGAGTGTCATAAAAATCGCTCTCGATGTTGTGTCGACAGTGTCTCAATAGCAACTAAACGAGAGAGCATGACAATATGTGTGAATCGAGGGAGCTCTTAAAAGCAAAGGCTGGTAAACAGGGTTGCCACAATGGTATTTTCATTTCATTGCCCACCAGCACACTCCTAAGTAATACAATTTATCACAAGCAACGTGGAACCCATACTTTACCAGCAAACTCCACGCAAGCCATAAGTCAGTCGGCAGTTCCAACTGTCCAAGGCAGCGTTCCAGGAAACAGTTATTCGAAAATTTGAAACTACGTGCCTCAACGTTAAGTCTGCTCCATAGCAGATCTTTCGAAAACTCTCTTATAGATTCTAGGAATAATTAACTGCGGGTTCCTATCTCATCTGGTAAAAGCGATAAAAATAGAAAGATGGACCTTTCTAAAATGAGCTATGTCATTTGAAAATGTTCAAAACTGAAATAGATACAGACAAAAATATTCGCAGTTTTATATTTTTTTTCATGTTTTTTCACCTTTAACAAGCATTTCATCGATTTTTTTATTGCGTAGCATATTTTTGTCATATTTTTTTTTGGAAAACTACCTCGAAAGTGCATTCAAAAAGCGCTAGTGCATTTGAATCGATTAGAAATAGACTAACTAATACAGTCATTTTAACCATGTTACTATTGCTGCGAATACCATCAGTTAAAACTACTGAGAAGCGAAGCTGTACTACTCTTGCCACGGAATCCTGATTGAAATTGGGATAACATTTGATTCAACTCAGGAGGTATACATATAAGCCTTAAATTTGCAACACCATTTCCGTCTTCCTTTTTTCCAATAGGAACAACTCTTGCGGTTTTCCAACCATCCGGGAACTTTGAAGTAGTGAAGATAGTGTTAACTAATTTCAGTAGCGCTCCTTCAATTAGAGGATATATAAGTTTGATAAATTTGATAGGAATACCATCATAGCCAATGACGATCGATTTTACTGAGAATGTGGACCCAAATAAATCTTCAGGTGCGATATTATTGAACATAGAGTCCTCTAGCGTCGACAGATAATCGTTCTCGTATAAAATTGGAATTGACTAAATCAGGGTCCATATTCACCGAACCAGACGCATCTCTCATGCACCCGCCATCATTTACAAGCCTCCATATACTCCTCCCGTCCAGATTCCTAAAACGTATCTCTCCCCACTTCATTTTAGCCTTTCGAATCGCCGACTTCCTGAATTTACAAAAATTTTTCCAATTCTCCTCGCATCTATTTCGGCAAAAAGTATAGAACCACAGGTTCACTCACAAATGGATCAGCGCCCTTCATGCTGCAAATTACAATCATTAGTGAAATATAATGGACTTAAATCAAAAGACTCAGCTATCGTATAAACGTCATTAAGGTTAACAGCTTTGTACTCCCTATACTCAAAAAATTTATTTTTGATACCCACATCATACCCAATTGATGTAAAAATTAAAGTATGATGAGACAGAGACGGACACTGAAACTGGCAATTGGCAATGCGGGCATTTTGACTCATTAAAAAATAGTCAATAAGTGAGACTGCGTTGGAGCAAACGTCAAAATGGGTAGGAAGTGAGTTTTGTAAGTATTTGTGATTACAAGAAACGCAGAGATTACGAATGTCATTAGCGTTATGAGTGTTGAACAAGTCTACATTAAAATCGCCCATTATAACCACAATTTCATGTCTACATCAGATATTTCTCAAAATTGATAAATACAAGTACCCCCTCCTCTGCCATCTAATCTATCACTCCTATACAATTTACATCCATCAATCCCAACCGATTTGCTACTCACAGGTGGCTTTAACCACGATTCTGACACACCAAAAACATTTAAGAGTCCATGGCCTAATATTTTCAGTTGAAAACCAGTAAAGAAGCAATAGAAACTATCAAGCATGCCATGAAAAATCGAATTTTCAAATTGGCAAATTGTTTTTGTAAAAATAATTTTCGGATACAAAATTTCAGCACGATAGCTCTAAAACTGTGCGACTAGTTTGCGTAGCAACAGACGGACAGACGGACATGGCTCAATGGATTTCTGCAGTGATACTGATCACGAATATATATACTTTGTGGGGTCTCCGACGTTTACTTCTATGCGTTACAAACATCTGCTCAAAGTTAATATACTATTCAACCTGTTGAATGGTATAAATAGATGAAAAGTTATACATGTTGTCTGCTGTGGAGTAACTCCTCCTAAAGCCAGCCTGGCATTCCGTTAAAATGTGATTATTCTAACCAAGTAGTTATCATCTCGTTAAGCATGCCCATCATTATTTTGGCAATAGAATTCATAAAGCTTATGCCTCTATAATTACCTGGGAGATTAATATCGCCTCTTTTATGTATTGTAAACATTATAGTTAAATATCAGTTCATACTCATCACTTACAATTGGAATTCTGTGCTCTCCTTGTGGTTTTTTCGATTCAACTTTCTTCAGCATATTAATCCGCTATCGTGAATGGCACATCTAACTGATCATTCTTAACAAAATTTTCAGCACACTGAAGGTCTTTTGAATGCTTTTCGGTGTTTAGCAGCTTCTAGAAATGACTTTTGGATTGTGTAGATGAAATAGGAGAGCTCACTTGCTGCGGTTGATTACGGATTTCCTTCGCAATTTTCCACCATGTCTTGCTATCATTTTCCGATTTATTTTATCATCCAGTTGTTGGTAATATGTTGCTTTTTATCGTTTTCCTATATTTTCTTCGCTTTATTAAAAAATTTATTATTTCGCAAAGATCCTCTAATCCCAGTCTGTGCTTATGTTGTTGTATATATTTTAAATAAGCTGTAAGGTTTTGTTTAAAAGTATTCTTGAGTATGTCTTGCCAATGTAATTAATATAATTGGTATTTGATCAGACCACATATCAGATCCAACTTCAAAATTTTTAACAGCTTCTAAAATATCTTTCGTTACAGCGCAAATATCATTACCCGATTTTCAAGCTCTTCCGATATACGTGAGTTTGCCATATTCGTCGCCTCTACCGTTCAGAATGATCAGATTATAATTAACACAAAAGTCCATAAGATTTCTACCTTTGGCGTTTACAACTTTATCCATGGAGTTTTTTCATCAAAACCTGCATGATATTGATTACCGTTTATATCTAAATCTTGTTGTAGTTCACCTAACCGCACGATTAGATCTCCAACCAGCATCGGATTTGTTGTATCATTTTCATTTAGGAAAGACTTCTTACTTCGGTTGAGTAGGAGGGAGTTTAGACTTCTGGTGCGCCTAATTACGGGTCATATAGCATATGGTCAACATGAGAATGATCGACAATCCAACTTGCGAATCCTGTGGAGAGGAAGCGGACTCTACTGGGCATTGCCTCTGTCATTGTTCAGCTTTCTCCAGAACAAGGATCCACTTGTTGGGAGTTGATGTGTTGGAGATGACCCAGGTTCACCCTCTTCCACTTGCCAGACTTCTTAGTTACATAAAAACTACTAAGAAGTTCGGGCAATCATAGAATGATCTCTCTCTCTCCAACGGGTTTGGTGCAATTGACTGGCATAGTTTGCGCACCGATGAGTGACTTTTCTTCTATGCTGGCATTAGAGCCCTCACTAATTCATTTCATTTCATATCAAGACGGCAGGGGCTACACCTTTCTACTTGTATCATCATACATGGCTCATGATGCTAAATCTCCACCTCCAAGCCTGAAAAAGAGTTATTGAGCCTCCTTAAGTAGAAAGATAAGCGTTGTAATCGGCAGCGATGCAAACGCTCATAGCCTACAGTGTGGAAGCAGCAGCACGAACGAAAGGAGTGAGTTTCTCTTAAACTTCATATTAACCACTAACCTAGCTACTAGTCAGAATGTGGATGGAACGAAGTGAACCTAATCTCAGAAAGAAATGGTCCTGTGGTGCGTAACTGGATTATCCTAGACAATACATCCTTTTCCGACCATCAGTAGATTAGCTTTGAACTGAACGCAATGTATTTAAGGCCGTAGAGCAATTCAGAAATGTCAAAAAAAAACAGACTGGAATGTTTTTTCGAATTTAGTTAACTGTAGCTTAGGCAATCCAAACCTTTTCGTAGTAGACAGTTTGACATAGCTCGAGACATATAATGGCAAGCTAACAAATACTCCATTGAAGGCCCGCTTAGAGAAACCAATAAAAAGTACAAATCCCCAATTCCAAAGCGCACGAAATAATATTAGCGCAAGCATGTGGGCGGGTGCGATTTAATCGTGATTTAATCAAAGACGATTTTTGAATGTCTCGAAGCTCTAAAAGTACTTGGAAAATGCAACCATAAGCAACTCAATTAGATGCCTGGGCATTTTGGGATTGAAGGGAGGATTCTTCAACTGAATCACAGATATCACCAGCATAAAACTGAATAATCTAATAAAATTTGCCAAACAAACACATTCATTCATAATGGACGAATCTCACAAAGAGAGATCCGGAATGATCATAAATCAAGTGAAAATAATACATTATATGAATTAAAGAATGATAGAAAAGAAGATTACGTCTTGCGCAGGTCCATTATGTTGTTTATATTTTTTTGATATCTCTATTTGTGACCTGGTCTACGAAAAGGGACCTTACGTGCGGAAACAAATTTTCGAGAAAACAGCAGTTAAGGGGTTATAGACAGTTAGAGTTTTCAAGAAATCAATTTTTTTTTGTTAAGTGCTTTTGAATATTTAAACTTGTTTTTCTCAAAAACTGAGTTTTCAAAGTCGGTGTCTTTTTTTTCTAATTCCTTCGCTAAATTACAAGATTATACATTACTTTCACAAAATCCGTTTGGTTTTTTGATTTCAGATAATCCGCTTCAGAGATAGAGTGGACACCGCAAAACTCTTTTTTTGGGAGGGGTTCCTGAAGATCTGCTGAAGCAGCTTGAAAAACTATTATTTTTACAAATAACAATTTTTTAAATACAATTCAAAAATAACCATAATATGTGCACAAATATTGTAGTTAAATTAATAAATTTAAAAGTTTGCTCAGGAGAAATTGTTGAAAAACCTCTTTTTTTAGGCCTCCTGACTGTAAAGTTTAAACTTGTATCTTTTTTAAATATTAATATTTTTTAATCAGAATTGGCTTATTTTCTTCAATATGGATCTCAGTATTAAAATAACATACAAGTAATAGAAAAATTTTTTAAATTATTTTTCATACAAATAAATAACAAAATCATAACAAAAAAATCAGTTTTTTTCGTATTTGTACTCCTCTTTCTCTTAAAAAACTTCTAAACAAATTTTGACTTTCTGGTTTTCAGCATGTTGAAGAGCATTTCAAACTCTATCCGAATCAACAAGAAAGTGAAAAATGATTTTTTGACACGTAAGGTCCCTTTTCGTAGACCAGGTCACATATATAAAACTCTTTGTCCTGACTGACTGACTGACTGATCAACGTTCAGCCCAAACCATTTCAAGGTACATTTCTGTCAGAACGTAGACGCCCACTAAGATGGGAAATGCGGTCGCTAAGGAGTAAAAAAGGGGCTAAAAGGGGTACAAAGGGTTGAAAAGGGATTAGATATTTCTGCTAAACGCAATGACTTATCGAGATGGTGTTTACTGGATTATATTTCTTATTTGAATAGCTAAAAGTCATTTTCAGGACTTTCCCATTAAATGTCCCTGAAGATTTTCGGAGCCAAAAAGGGGGTGAAAAGTGTTTTTGTTTTTCTCTGGATGATATCTCCTAAACCCCATAACATATCGGATTGGTTCTTACTGTCAGATCATTTCTATGCAAATACCAAGAAATTGTTTTCATGGTTTTTCTCCACATTGCCCCAGGCGTGTTTGAGGGCAAAAAGGGCATATAGCGGCTATTTTTATTCTGTTCCATATCTTATCAACCTTACAATATATCCAATTGAATTTTGCTGAAAGATGTGACCCATTGAAATACAAAGAACATAAATTCAGGATTTTCCCCTAAAATATCCCAGGAGGGTTAGGGGGCAAAAATGGGGTAAAATGAAAATTTGTGTTCCGTTCCATATTCCATATTTTTTAGAGACATGAAATTTTTAGGGTATATTTCCTTCAGAATGTAGACGCACACTAAGGCGCAGTTTTTCGAAATTCGGTCGCTAGGGGATAAAACAAGGGGCAAAAAGTGGTTTAATATTTCTGTTTTAAATTGGTTTAATATTTTGCTGGATATTATTTCTCATTTCAATAGCTAAACGTAATTTTCAGAATTTCCCCCTTAAATGCCTCTGAAGGCTTTGGGGACCAAAAAAGGGGTAAAATGTGTACTTTTTCTATGGACGATATCTCCTAAACCCCATAACATATCGGACTGGTTCTTGCTGTCAGATGTTACCCATAAGAAAACCAAGAAATTGTTCTCATTTTTTTCCACATTGCCCATGGTGTGTTTTACGGTGAAAAGGGCAACAAGTGGGTATTTTTATTCTGTTTGATATCTTCTCAATCTCACGACATATCCAGAAAGCTTTTACTGAAAGATTTTACCAAATTAAATACGAAGAAAATAAACTCAGGATTTTCCCTTAAAATTTCCCTGAAGGGTTTAGTGGCAAAAAGGGGGTAAAAAAAAGATTAGATTTGGTTACAGATCTTTTAAACATAATAAATTATAAAATTAGCTTTAGCGAAAAGACGTAACTAATTTGTAATCAAAACAATTATATACATGATGTTTCCCTGAAATAGCCATAAAGTGGCCAAGAGGTGCGTATATGAAAACATATATTTTTCCTCTGCTCTTTAACATTTACATCCAGTGAATTTCCAGCGTATTCATCGGTAAAATCCACATTTCTTTTAATCGTAGCGAAGCACGACGGGCACTTACTAGTATGATATATTTCCACTAGTCGTGAAATTAATTGTTTGTTAGGTAAAATTCTGAATACAAAAATTCAAATACAATACAACTTGTTGTACAATTGTTTACATTTTGGAGAGTTTGTTCATGTTTGAATTTTTTAAACTTGTTATACAAATGTTTCCATTTTTGACAATTTATTCAAACAGCCTACTGTCAACCAGACTACTATGACGTACATCCGCATAACATTCAAAATTTTCAACCTCATCTACGCAATGTTCTATTCCATCATTCTTGATAGAATACATTTTTACATATTGAAGATATAATTAAAATTGGCATCTATATATAAATCTGATCTAATCCGGCCAAGATCGATATATCAGATCAGCTCGATATAACTAAAACTGTGGCACTAGTTTCCATACCAACAAACAGACATGGCTAGATCGATTTCTGTATCGCTGCCGATCAAGAATAGGTATACTTTATGGGCTCTCCGGTACTTCTTTAACGCGTTTTAGTTTTTCGAAGGACAGCTCTCTTGGTCTTGTCGTTTTCTGTCGGATGCCCAATAAATTGCCGACAGAATTCGGTGGCGCATTTCTTGGCATCAAGATGCTGTTTATCGCCAAATGCTATAGCACAAAGATGTTCGCTGTTACTCGCGCCAGATAGATGTCGTATAGTTGACCATAGCATTTTTGAACCTGTAGCGCACTCGTCAAGGTGATTTAGCCATTTTTGATGTTAACAGTCAACTCCGCTTTTCGTTCATCAGCTGGGTTATCAGTGCAATTGCTGCATGCTAGGTGGTAATAGCAAGCAGTGCTGGGCTGACGATGGTGATGTTTGGTGAGCTTGCACATGACGTTGTCACTCTCGTGGGGGCTTCGCCGTTGATCACTGCGAATTCCGAATCATCTATCTGTTCGACAATGAGTGACCCGCGTGGGTCGTTTCCAAGTGACGAGTACCAATTGTCGTGATGAGCATTGAAATCGCCAAGTATAATCCTATTATCACACTGAATCAGGTGTTCGATCCGAGGATGGTAATGTGTGCCAACATTAGGAGAGTTGACAGACGGAATATATACATTTATTAGCTCTATTTCACTGTCACCTGCTTTGACAGCAATGCTCATCGCTTCCAATAATGAGTCAGGCAAGGGAGAGTTGGGTGGAGTTGTAACCTTAAAGGATACATTGCGCTTCACTATGAAAGCTAGTCCACCGCTATGGTTCCGGTTTCGATCCCTTCTGATGATGTTAAAATTATTGGAGCTAGACAAGGCACAAGTACTGGTCAGCTTTGTTCCTTGGACAGCAGCGATCATTATATTATTCCTCTGCATGTAGTTTGTGATTTCCATCAGACCATTACAGTTTAACTGTAAAATCCTGAAAGACAAGTGGGGTTCGGCTACATGCAGGCGCTGCTGTCGAAGCTCTCTGAGCTGTCGTGACGGTGTTGGCAAAGATTGCTGCTGTGGCGCTGGTGATTGAGACAGCGTGAATTCCGACTCTGCTTGAGAAGGTGTTGGTTGTGCCAAGGTGTCAGGAATCGGCGGATTTATGGATTTGTGGGCACAGTGTGCGTCGACAACATTAGGCAATAAAGCCCTCGTTCCATTGGCTTCTAATTCTCATGTTTCTTTTCTTCCTGTATGTTTGTATGTTGACATTACGAATGACAAGAACAGAGCGTAGTACGGTGCTCGTAGAACAAAAACCATCACTCTTCCCCATGATTCCCTCATCGCCAAACAAAATGTTTTTTATGAAATGTTTCCCGCAAATCACAGCTGATTGTGTATTAAATAACAAGCAAGCTGATGGAGTCGCGATATAAAAACTTTTCAGCTTTTTTTTCAATATCTGTTGATTTACTTTTATTAAAAAGTTTTTACTTTTTTTAAAACCTTGATTATAATTTCGTAGTCACTATCGCTATCACTATTCATTTTAATACTATAAATTAATTAAATTTGTTTATGTTATACGCTTCAATTGTTTTGATCAGTTGTTCTCATTGGGTAGCCCAAGCTATGCTTGACTACTTAAGTATGCTTTAAAAACTTCAATGGTGAAAATTAAATTACAATCCATACTCAACTTTGCTGTCATTCAATGTCATATATCTGAGGAATGGACATCGTTGATGGCTCGGATAAAAACTCAGGCGATATAAGGCAACCGCACCAAACTCGCCTGCGAATATGTATATTACCCAGCGGCCAATTCATTCATTGTAAGCAAGGGATTTTACGACTTCATTTTTTTCATGCATTTAAAATTTCAGAATGCATTCGTACATTTAATTGTAATCTTACTTACTTCTTCCTTTACAAGTAAATAGGTACCATTGAAAAGTGATTGGGAGTTATGCGAGAAGAGAGTGATTATTATTGGTGAGTTGTCCTATGAAAACTCAAGACAAGAAGTATGTAGTTCTAATGCGATTTTTGAAAATTCTTTTTATTTAAAAACGATGGGTGGTACACATTTCATGTTATTTGCTTATATAGTTTTCATGAATACAATTAACGTCCTCATCATTGACTTTAAAATTAAAATGTCATCCACTAGCTGCTTATTGGTTTGGTTTGGTCTTGATTCATTCTTAAATTTTAAGGTTTGAGCATAAGAAACGAAAACTTGTAGCTTCAACATCTGGTTCAAACGATCGGACTATGTAGACTTTTATTTTTTACCACAATGACGGTTTCCTTACTGATCAAACTTGAAAATTTTGAGAAGTAGAGGACATATCATTCCGCAAGATTTAAGGATAAACTACCATTGGAAAAACAATTGTGCAATCAATTCGAACCACAATACATACACGCTTCAAAGTGATTTGATGACCATAATTTCGAATTTTGGATTTTATAAATATGAGAAAATGTATCGCGAAATTTTCGTAAATTCTGAGGATCAGCACTTTCAACGCATTTTACTTAGGAGATCCGCAATTCTTCCCATAGAAGATTTCGCATGAAAGCAGTAACGTTCGGAATCAATTGTGTACCATATTTCGAAATAAGAACATTGTACAAATTATCAGAAGATTCACTCCCGCGATTTCTAGCAGCCACGCATAACCCTAAATCTGAAAATACTGCATTTTATCCACAGTTGCTGCACTATACTATCCCAGCTGTTTGACTATCGCCAATAATTAAAAAATCTACTTCTACTTATAACAATTATACCAATTGTCGATCTGTGATAAAACGGAACGACTTTGTAGAAACCTGAGTTCGATAATGACCGAAAAAATATTCTCAACAATTTTCCATCGTATCCGAGAGCGTTAAGGATCATAGCGTACATATTATATTTTACTCAAACAATGCAACTGGAGCTTATTTTAATCCTGAAGAAAAACTCGATCTTTGTATTGAATTTATTAGTAAAAATACGGTGTAATGCGGGTACATCGACGAGAACCGAATGTTTCACTTAATGGAAGGTACACCGTCAGTAACCGAACCGACAGCCGATTGTTAGTACAATTTGTTCAAAGTACTCAACAACATGCAGAGCTCAGCTTATTGATGACGACCACACGACAGGAGTTATGTATGCACAAATTCTCGCTACATAATTGCAAACGATGATAAGCCAGGTTATGCCTATCATATTTTTGTCTTTTACGGATGGAATGCACATTGTTGGTTTTTTTTTTTAGCTCTTCATAACAAATAGTCACTACTTTTTGTGGCCGCATGATTTGCCACATAATTTAGATGTTTCTTTAATATTTCTACTGCTTTATTGAGATTACGTTTATCGTTCAGATGTCTACTACTTCGCAGTTTCCATTTTTCTCTTAAAAGCGGTCTCGTCTCTGGATGAAGATTTGATGGTTTATCGATGCATGTATGCATGTGTTGGTACTCAGCACCATGCCACGAACTGAATAGTTGTGACAAAATTTTCTACAGCTACATCTATGTCTATTTCGTTTTTCA
Organism: Diastata ussurica; assembly: GCA_035078745.1. NCBI lineage: Eukaryota > Metazoa > Arthropoda > Insecta > Diptera > Diastatidae > Diastata > Diastata ussurica. The sequence continues at coordinate 20,922 of JAWNPW010000150.1, forward strand.
GTGGTACATCGAAGTAAAGCTCTTATTTACCATCACTTTGTATGCAAGCCAGTTTGTTTTCGAATCAGACAATGAAACTGAGTTTCAACGCTTTAAGGGTTAATGCAAATAATCATTAAAACTGGCGAATGGTCGTATGTTAACTATAGAGATGATTTTATAACTAAGTTATTCATATTTATACCAATAACCACAGCAAAATCAATAAGGTCTTTGTTGGCTCTCTGGTTGAGGCATGTGAGAGGTTATATATATGCAGTTCTGATCCTTTGGGGTTGATTGTTCTGGAGCCCCAGTAAGGGTGTTTCGCGTTGTAGTTACCGCCAGCTATGAACCTATCGTTCGCTTGACATCATTTGTGCTTCATGCACGGAACATTTCAATTTTCTACATGGGAAGTCGCAAACTTTTTATCATTCTTGCCTTTTTCAGTTAAAATCATCTAATTTCATGGGTAGCCCAGTTAACATAGGCTACACAGAAGTTTGCATGTTTCTCGACCAAGACGATACACTTCGAAGCTTTTAGTGGCAACTTTGGAGAATATAATTTTCGCAATTAGAATGGAGGATTGTGGGAGGCAGGCGCGAAAAGCTTCAAATCTGTTACTTATCATCTTACTGGCTCGAATTGTAATTGAGCTACTCTCACTCACATCCAGCCACTTTTTGCATGGTTCCCCTCTAGTCTGTATGCCTATCTTGGCCAATAGTAACCTGTCTCCCGTCAACCGTTTGGAGAAACTGAAGGCGCTCCACCATTCGGATGAGTCGGCAATAGAACAACGAATACCTTCACGAGCCGCACAAACACTATAACTGAAAACACCCTCGACGGAATGTTCGAAACGGTGACTTGTGTGTGCTCCCAACGAGCAGATGCTGACAATGACACATCGCACACAAAATTGGGTGTTGAACTGCTACATACGGAAAAAGAAATACCATACACACTTCACATGTCGGCGGCGCCATCAACGCATATTAGGTTGAATCTAAGTTCAGTTTCACTTCCTCCAATGCGGAACAGCTGCTCCTTCAAAATACGATTTCGGGTACAGTTTTGCTTATTTGAACTCCAAAATGTCAATAAAAAATGACACGATATAAAAAACAAGATAAATAAAAAAATAGCGCACCTCTAACTAACTCAAAATTTGAACCAATTTCAACTACTCCACAAGTTTATAAAACTGTTCTGAGCGTTAAAATTTTACACCCATTATCCATGTAAAATTGAACGCTGCATCTTAAATTAAAAACAAAAGTTAAAAAAAATTGGTTTCGAGATATTGCAAAGTTAATTGGCGAAAAAAGTGCTTGGAATCTCAGGATTTAGTTGGACGATTGCAAAAATTTTTTACTTCAAGTTGTAGGTAAATAAATAGTCTTTCAATAATACAAAAGATCAAAAACACCAGCCGAGCCAAAACCAAAATCACCAGGCGGGCGAATAATCCAGTCCAGCGTAGACCAAAATCACCAGCGGAGCACAGATCAAAATCACCAGCCAAGGTCAGACCAACATCACCAGCCGAGCGTCGACCGAGAACACCAGTAGATCACAAGTTGAGTGGAGACCATCGCAACACCATCGCCAATCGCGCCACGGTACTTAGCATGGAAAGTGTCTCCATTATTGCATTTTTTTTATTTTCGATAAAAATCAAATTATTAAAATTTTTTGGATTTATAACATGTATGTTATATACATAATTATTTATTTATTTAAGCAAATGATTCAGTTTAAATCAGTGATAGGCACTAGTGTAACAATAGTGCACACAGATAGACAGAGAAAAAAGAGAATGAGAGAATCGTTCGTTTAT
>JAWNPW010000151.1:0-11556 GCA_035078745.1 Diastata ussurica
CGTATTAATGGGGTAAGTGGTTACTATTACACTTATGTTGAATGGTATAGAAGCTTCGTTGCATGCCGAAGATACTATTGCTTATTTACTGTTTTTTTTTTTGCTTATTTTATTGCTATTTTTATTGCTCAATTTTCATTTTAATTTTATGTATTTGGCAGTACAATTACATTTTGTAATTTTTTCTTTTGTATTTTTTTGTTTGCATAAATTTAACAATATTTTTTAATTTTTTCCTTTCTATTCTTATTTTTGTAAATTTTACATAAATAATGTTCAGGAAGGATTGCCTCAATGTTGGCCATATAAATGCTCAGAGTGTTGTGCCTTCTAACAGGCATTCCAAGATAGATGAACAGAGGGATGTTGTGGTGGGTAGATGCCTTGATGTGGCTGGAGTTACGGAAACATGGCTCAAGTCACATGTTGACAATTCTGCCATTTCTATTGCTGGCTATAATTTTTTTTCGCAATGATCGTACTTATTCCGGAGGGGGAGGTGTGGCTTTTTATGTTAGAGATAGTCTTCCAGCTAAATTAGTCTACCAGGATACTTTGGCTGGTATTTATTACTTTAGATACACAGATCGTGAGAAGTAAAAGTAGCAAATATTATCGAGACTATCGATCGATGGATGATTTGGAAAATAGAATCCTGAATACCCATTTCGATTCAATGTATTATGCAAGCAATATTGACACAAAAATTGGTATATTCAATGATATATTGGCGGACTTTCTCGATCTTGTTCCTCTTGTGCGAATAAATGATTCTAATGTTGCTAAGCTTTCTAATCATTCTAGTGTTATGAATGCCAAACATTTAAGGGACTTAGCTTTTAGGGCCTACACCGAAAACAAATGTGTGGATACTTGGAAGATTTTTTGCAAGTATCGCAAGCAAGGTTTTTGGAAGGTAAGCAAGGGATTAAGCAGTTTTCGGGTGCTGACAGTAAAAAATTTTGGAGAATACTGAAAGATAGTGGTGTCGGGAGTGTTTCTGTCCCGTCTCAGGATCATGAACCGAACTCCTTTAATGATTTTCATAGCCGCGCAGTCTTCTAATGCCTCCTACATGCCTGATTTGTCGTTTGCTGACTATGTTGGTGCTTTCCATTTTAATAATATTGATACCAATGAGCTCGTGAGGGCTCTCTCGAAGGTCAAATCTAATTCTATAGGAGTAGATAATTTTCCGATCAAGTTCGTCAAGTGGATCTTTCCGTATGTTCATAGACATGTACCACATATTCTGAATTCTATCATTACTTTTCCTGAATTTCCTAATGTGTGGAGAGTTGCGCGTGATGTTCCTGTACGTAAGCGAGATAAAAATGATGACATTGAAAATTTTCGGCCCATTACTATCTTGCCCTGTTTGTCTAAGGTCTTAGAGCGTATTCTAAAAAAGCAGCTGTTCGATCATATTTCCAATAATCAGCTTCTTAATTCGTTTCACTCTGGTTATAGACCAGGTTTCAGCTCTGCTACTATGCTTCTTGGACTCACTGATAAGGTTGGATCATTGGTTAATGATCATAAAGCTTGTGATTTAGTGTCACTTGATCTTTCTAAAGTTTTTGATTCCATCAACCACTTCACATTGGTTGATAAACTGAAAAATCAGTTCTTCCTTTCGTCTGGTGCTTGCAAGTTGATGATGAGCTATCTTTGTGATAGAAGCCAATTTGTCTCCTGGGAAGAAGCCAATTTGCTATATATTAATGACCTTTTTGACTGTGTCAATATTTCTTTGTCTAACATATTTATATATGCTGATGATAACTATTTAATTTTTTCTGGTGATCAATGTCAGGCTCCTGCACTTGAGGCCGACATAAATTGTCGCTTATCTGAATTATCTCGCTGGATGGGTTCAAACTATCTGACGGTTAACCCTGCCAAGACCAAAGTAATGCTTTTCCAAGCCTCTCACAATTCTCATATTGATCTAAGTGTTTCTATTGATTGTTACAGGTTGGATTTCGTTGACGAGATAAAATGTCTGGGGGTTATCGTAGATAAATATCTATCTTTTGATAAACATACTTCTAGTCTTTCTTCGAAAGTTGGATTCTTGTTGAGAAAGCTGGACTGTCTGAATGTATGGCTACCCACTCATACCAGAGCTGCTGTTGTTCATGCCTTGCTTATGTCGCCTTTGATTGATTGAGACTTACTCGGCTACATCTCACTTTCAGTTGAATAGGCTTCAATCGCATAATTCGTTATATTTTTAGGCTCCGGATCAGAGGCCATATTGGTGATTATCCCGTTCAGATCATTGGTTGTCAATTTCAGGTCTATATTGATTTGAGATTGTTTCTAATGTTCTTATTTGTTTGAACTTTTCATTTTCTCTAGATCTTCTCGGAACCCTCAAATTCTTATCCCACTGGTGAGAGTTGCTCGAGTTTGGAACCGGTTTCCGATTGGTTTGAGGAACTTTGCCATGAGTTTGGTCTCGGTGAGGAATCGTTTTTTGGAGGGCTTATCACACAGTATTTTTGGGCTTACATTGCTATTTCATTTCCTTTTCTTTTTTTTTTTTTAAGAATATTGAATTTTTGTTGTTACTTTTTATTATCAAATATGAATATAATTTTTATATCATTAAGACAATGAATTTTGAAGATTTTGTATATATTTCAATTAGTTATTAATTAGTATGTAATATACAATAGTGCGTATTTATGTATATACACTTACGGATCGTATATGTCCCCAGTGGCTCGATCTGGGTTTGAAATCAAATAAATTGAAATTGAAAAAATGGAAAAGTATGTGCTCATTTAAAAAATTACAGAAATGTATATATAATAAATAAATAAATTTATCATCAAAAAGTGATGGTATTTTTGTAAAAATTCATCTCAAAAAATTTTCAATTATAAACCCGTTGGCTGGAAATATTCTGAAATACATAGCCTAAAAAAAATGTATGGTAAATAATTTTGAAAAATGAATCTGAATGAAATTTAAAATTTATCTTAGCTTTTCGAAAAATTCCGCCTTTACTATTCTTTTGAGCTCTAGAAATAACAAATGTTTATCTTTTCTCTCAACAATTTTTTATAGATCAATGATCAGCGAATGTCTGGCATCGTTCTTTTACATATTCATTGTTTGTGGAGCTGCAGCTGGCGCCGGTGTTGGTGCCAGCGTTTCATCAGTACTTTTGGCAACTGCTTTGGCCTCCGGTTTGGCAATGGCAACGCTAACACAATGCTTCCTTCATATTTCTGGTAAGTTTCAAATTTACCGTAAAGTTCATATGTATGTATACTCAAAGCCAAAATAATAAGTAGATAGTTTTGTCATTATTTTACAAGTATATTTTTTTTATTTTTCACGTGTAGACATGGTACTTCTACTTCAGTTCAATAATTTCGATATGGCAATACCAATTTTTCTCATTGTGTTGATTTTGCATCGTAAAGCAATATTTCTCTGGTCAAAATAATAAGCACATTGATTTTTTAAACATTTCAATATTCGATCAGTTTAAATAAAAGAGTTTGTTGTTTTAACGGTATTGGTATTTAGTTATAGCCAAATAATAACAAAATAATAGTTTCGCCACCGCGAAATGATGGAAAAGGTCTTCGTTTCATTGCCAAAACCATGAGTCGTTAGGTTTTTTGTGCAAAATGCTATCACACCAATAAAAATTGTAGAAACCCGCGGGAGACCAAAGAGGACATCGACAACGACACATCAACATATAGTGACTATCTCAAAAAAGGACCCACTTCTATCTTCCAAGCCATATATTTCTGTAGCTGCTAATTAAGAATCGAAGAATGCCGTGCACGTGGTTTCGCGCACAATGTAAAGCACAACTTGGGTTGTGGCTCTTTCGGTCACCGACGCGCCCCTCGGTCGTTCAGGCGGTTTCCTTCTAGATTTAGAGTTTTTCCCCCGTCTGGGGCTGTTCTAGGGGTACAAATTTTACGGGGGAAAAATTGGGGGTTTTTTGAAATTAAAGTTATAAATCGAATAATAAATGATATTTTTTATCTATATTTTCTAAAACGCGAAACGTTGAGGACAAAATTCGTCATATATTTGACGACATCAAAACGGGTTTTCAATCAAAGAATTGCCACTCATTATGAATAGTTTAGATAAACATTTCATCATGTGTTGGCGTCTTTACAAACATATAACAACCCTAGAAAAAGAAATTTTTAGAAAACTTAGTTTGCAATTGTTGTATTTTAACAGTCGACTAGTTTTATGAATTTTATACTCTATTGCGGACTCAGCTTCCAAAGCTCGAATAGTTGTTAAACTTTGATTAACGAGGTAGTAAACCGGACTGGGTAGATTTCGATTATTGGTATGTGAACTTACAAATATATTCAATACGCTGCACAATCCGAATAGTGTTCACATAGTGATAACGCAATGCTGTATATGTATAAACATTTTAGTTAATGCAAGGGACCAGTGGGGCCATTTTTTAATTTCCATTTTTCTTTTTCCTTTTTCAATCACAATTTTCCAATGTATGTTCTTTTTTTATTTCATAATTTGTAAAAATTTTTATTTGTAGTGTTTACTACTACGTTTTTAATTTTTTTTCCTTTTTAAAAAGCATTTCAATAATTTTTCTTTAAGTTGTAAACTAACAGTTTTTAATTATTTTAGTTCACGACGAATTCGAGTTTATTTCAATAAAAACGAAAATATATTTTCATTATTAATACAATGGTTCAAACCCCAGTGGAACCATTTTTTTTTTATTTTTCTTTTTTTTCAATCCAAATTATATGTATATAAAAGTTTTATTTTATAATTTTTCAAAATTTTTTTTTGTCTGTTTCATTAGAAATTAGAATGCAAAATTTTGCAAAACGAAAATATTTTTTTTTGTTCTCGCAAATTTTCACCTTTGAAAAAAATCAGTTTTTGCTTCCAAACAATTAGATAGAGAATTCTCAATTTGAAATTTGTATAAAGAGTTAAGTAACAGTTTTTGAAATATTTATGACAATTTAATGACAATTTTCAAATATGACCTGTTTGATATATGCAAAGCACAGTTTTCAAACGATGTCAGTATTTTAGTTTCTCCAAATTGTTTTTTTATTGGACCTTGAGCCTGATAAAAATCAAAAACCACATAAACAATTAAGGTCGAGGAAAATATAAATAAATTACATTTTTGTATTTACGATATAAATGAATGGTGGATGGGAATCCAGACTAAGCCAGTGAAGCATTGCGGATGATATAGCTTTCCTGTTGCACGTAAAATACGCTCCAAAATAGGTTTCATACTCGCAAAATGGTTTACCTTCAAGCACATAGACTTTGAAAATCGTATAGAAAATGCGGCTTTTATAAATCATTATACACATGTACCTATCCAAAAAGGGTTTTTTGGTCCGAACTCCAGATTTTGATGGTGTTTGAGAAAAATCTTAGATGCCAAAATTCATAATTTTTAGAGACCTACAAGTGGTACCATGTCTCGTCGAGAGTATTTTTTCGTTGTCACACCGTGTTATCAATTCCATAAGATCGAAAAAAACATGTCTAGATAGGATAATATTTAGATGTAGCTGCCATACAACGTCGCTTTTTATACCATTCACCAAAGGTGAAAATGGTATATTCACTTTGTGACGATTCATTTTTGTTTGATTTTAAGATTTGTTTTGTATCTGCAGATTGTGAATGATATTGAAGATTAGGATTAGTAAAAGAAGTAGACGCATCAGCATAAAGATATGCAGGAGGAGGAGAATTAAGGAGTGCGACTATGATGATAAGAATTGGGAGAAAAAATTGGTATGAGCAAATTGAAGACGATTGATTCTTTGTAAGGACACTGGATTCGTTGGTAGGACACTAGATTCATTGAATAATTTTCAACTTTTTTTGAAGAATTAAATTTTTTTTTGTAAATTTCGAACTTTTTTTTACAAATTCTTCAAATTTTCATTGAAAAATTCACTTCTAATTTATATATATACAAAACTGATATTGCTGCAGGTGAATGGTATAGAAGCTTCGGTACATTAATGGTTTTCATATAAGTTCATTATTATGACGATTAATTGGATATCTAGATTATTTTTTGTATGCTCTTTCTCTTTTTCTTACTTTTACTTTACGTGTTTTGCAACGTCGAGGTTCACTTTTAAAAAAAATAATTTTTACATCTATACCGGTAAAATATAAAAAAGTAAGTATATAAAAACGTGAAAAAACTATTTTGTTTTTGTTTCCACCACTATTAGAATGAATAAACTTTACAAATGGGAAATTATATTTTTTTAAAGCTAGTTAGTTATTAATTATTAATTACAATATTAATAGTAGTTTAGCTTTACTTTGAAAATGATTATTTTCTTGGATTGCAATTTCAATAATATAATAATTTCAATTTGTTTTTTTCAGGAGCTCACATTAATCCCGCCGTTACATTGGCTTCTTGCATCATTCGCGCTATATCACCAATCCGTGCTGCCCTCTATATAACTGCTCAATGCGGTGGTGGAATCGCTGGTGCAGCTCTACTTTATGGGTAAGTCCTGCATTGGCTAATTACAGCACAGTCATAAGTATTTCATGTTTTTCTCTATCCTCATAAATTGAAGTAAATCAAATTGAATTTCTTATGCTTACAAATCATTCTTTTTACTTTACTAAATTTGAAAGAATAAATTCAAACAACAAAAAATTCAGGTAGAAAAAGAAATTTTTGAAAATTTAAATCAAAATAGATGAAAATAAAGCGTAAAATAGACTCAATCTACACCTGCAGGTATGAGAACAAAAAATCCTTTGTTGTTTTTCTGCAGAGCACAGGATGTACAACTATTTATGATCAACTGTACATACTTTGAGAAACATCCAACAATAGAGAAAACCATCTGCCTTATTGACAAAGGAACCAACTGACAAGCAAATACTATTCTCTGAAATTTCCCATTTTGAACATTATTTTCATTTTTCCTTATTTCGTTGTAGATGATCATGTGCATAAGCAACTCATGGCGCTGTTCTTTACTATTCTCTCTATCTTGAATAGAAAAGAATAGGGCATATGCTATTCTAACAGGAAAAAATTTTGCCTAGATTGTATTTGTGTTGGTGTATTTACTGAAATATTCAAAATAGTATTTTTTCTTTTATATCGAACAAAAATCAAAATATGTGAAATGGAATTCTTTTCCGCGCATCCAATAATTTTCGCAAAATAAAACTGTTTTCTTTTTAATAAAATAAGATAACATAAGAATATCGTTAAATATGGTGGCAGATACAAAACAAAAATGAATGAATTTTTAAATTGAAAATGAATTAATTTGAAAATATATTTAGAAAACTATGCAATCTTTGTAATAGGCATGAAACGTTGCAACAATTCATTGAAAATGTAAAATGTTCAATGAATTCTGGATAACATATGATACAATCCAACGTTGTAGTTTTCCTAGACTTTTTGCAACAGATTGTGCATACTCACATAATATTATAGAACATATTACTGCTAAGAATTTGATACATACTATATAGATCAAATTTATTTACAGCAAACGATGTCGTACACGTAAATAGAGCTCTACAAAATTAAGAAAAGTCACGTCACAAATGTACAAAGGTACCTCTTCTGAAAAAACATCCCCTCGTATTCGCATCATTAGTATTTCCCAATGTTTACTTTGGCATATCAATCAACAGCCCCAATTCCACTTTTAATTTCCTTAGAATTTCAGTTTTTCTTTGCTTCACTAAACAGTTATTCTCGGGTTGTGATACACGCCACGTTTTAACGTCGATCCTTTAAGATATATGCAACAAGTATTCCATGGTCCTAATTTATGAGAATTAAATAGAGATACCAAATTCCAACATATTTGCATCTACTGTCTTTTGCTCCACACATGTCGCAAGTCTGAGAAGAATTTGGCAATGCATTGTATACTTTACCATCAACCATCGTTGATTTTACACAAAAGCGTTGATTTCCTCCAGTTCTTTTAGTTATTTTTACGTAGATTTTTTATTTGGTCTTTCACATAATTAAGTTCTTTCCCTATTAAGTCAGCTGTTTCTTTAGCAAATATAAAACTAAGGACATTATCTTGTAGATGACAGTGCACGACAATCATTTTATTTCCATTTAAAAAAAAAAAAAAAGAAAAAAACAAAATTATTCAAAATCATTTGTATTGTCATTATAGAAATGCTGGATAAATTGTCATTTGACCCTTCTTCCACCCCATTTAAATAAAATATTATTTTCTTTACAATTACTTAAAGTAGACTTCATCATGTGCTGCACATAATCTTGTAATTGCGTGATCAATTATTGATTACAAATGGATTCCAGCATATGCTTCAGTAATTTAATTATAACCCACCTGTCTTCAAATTTTTTGCACAAGCCATAAACAAATAGTTATAATAATTAAAAAGGAATTGTTGTTGTTGATCCACCACTATAATATCTTCTTCAACCGTTGTTAGCCACAAATTAAATAATTGATGACGTAAAATATCGGAGCTCATTTCAATTTCTCATAAAATGGGCAAAAACGTTCAAGAAATCTAGACGGATTCTTGAAATCCAAAGTTAAAAGTATATTTTTTGTGCAGATAGAGAACGGTAGTTTGCGGTAATCAATTTTGACTCCAGCCTACAGAAAAACATAAAAATTGCAAAATATTCTTTTGAAAGCTCCCATTCGAAAATCATAATTTTTACCTTCAACTTTGTAACAAATCTTAAACACATTTTTTTTTTGTATAAAACTAGCTCGTCGCGCTGTTTGGCAATGTAATGGACACTAAAACTACACGGAATTGTTTTCATAATCACTAATACACTAACAAAATCTGTCTAATTTACTTTCAATGAGAACTGTTCAGTATTGAAATCCTCGTGTATCATATCTTTTTATTTTAATTTGACCTTGTTTATTTTGTTCGAAACGTTCTACCTCCATTCTATTCCATCAGCACTATCTCTGCCTGTACTGTTTCTAATCACGCCCAGTTTTGGACATCACATTTATATCATTGATTGACATATATGTGCCAAATACCATAAATATTGTATTTTGTAGGATTTATGGCCTTAAGGTGTCAGAAATGTCACAAAAACACACATTTGTGTACTGGAGGTGCCGCAAAAATGGACCGATCAAAAAACCCTTTGAACTTGCGGATGGGGCACAATACAGAGTCTGTGTGTCAAATTTGGTTCGATTATCTCAACTCCTACTATCTAGTTTTTGCTTATGGTCGGACGGACGTACGGATGTAGCTAGATCAGTTTCTCTATCGACGCTGATCAAGAATATTTATACTTTATATGGTCTCCAGACACTCCTTCTGAGAGTTACAAACAAATACGCAGACTCAATATACCCTTGTTGAAGGGTATAAAAAAACTAGGTGGCAGTATTAACTTCATTGAACTAAAGAACCAAACTAAAAAATTGATGACGAGTTAGTGCCTTATAATTTCGCAAACTCGCTTAATATTAGCTGATGGCAATTTATTTGAGACAACTACGCCGTTGCTGGGAAAATCACTGATAACATTTTTTGGGCTTCTGCTTTTTGTTTTATTTTTAATACCTAGAATATTGTTGCGTTTTTTTTATGACTTTCGATTTCTTACGTAAGAAATCGTAGAGCCAGTTATAATGCTACGTTTAGCTACGTTCGACAGAACTGTTGTTTTGTTTATAACAGAAAAGAGAAAAATGAACAATTTTCATTAAATACGTAAAACGTGATAGTAAAATTGTAATTCAGAAAACAAAAATAGCAATTATAATATAAAACTGAAAAAATTGTGTTAGAAAATGTTATATTGAGCCTATATTAGCTAATTATACAGAACTTCATGTTTTTGGACCAATTCGATTAAAATTAATTTTTATTTATATATTAATGCACGTTTACAAATTCAAAACATAAATCGATGATAAATATTTGATCCATAAACCAAAATAGGTTATTTCGCACCCTTTTACATGTATTTTTTAAAATTTTTTTTTCATATATTTTGTTTAGATTGTTTTTTCTACTTCTTGTTTTTCAATTTTGCTTCTCTCATTCACTGCGAATTGTCAAACTGGCGTAAAGTGGCGAAGAATATCTAATATCAACAGAAATTACTCCACTTCACGCCACACTACGTTCATTATAACTGACTGTTTAACTTTTCATATAAATGAATGCTTAAGTGACAGTTCTTACTTCACATCTACGCCACCCCACGTCCATTATAATCAAGGGATTATTCTCAAATAAAGATTTCTGCAAAATATTTGATAAAATTTAATCTTTCTATTTAGTATCGATATTTTTATAGAAAACTATCGATGGCTCTGAGTATCGATATTTTTCGAGCTCTAGTTTACACTCTTGAGCATTCCGACAGTGCAAACCGCTTTATATGTCTGTTTTTGTTCACATTTCGGCCGTTCTGAAAACCGTACTATTTCGTTATTTAAAATATTTCTGTTCAAAATTTAGATTTTTTTAGGAAGAATTCGCCTGCGAAAAAAAACCAAAATTTGTCGAAATACTAGTAAAATTTTTTAAAATTACAGGTTACTTTAAAACCAAAAATGGCCGGTTTTGATAGTTTGTTAAAAACTCATCAAGACCGGATATATTCAAAATATAGATGCCATACAAAACGACGCATTATTTTTTATTGCTTTTTGAGACGAAATCGTTCGAAGAAAAACAGCACGGTTGGAAATTTTTAAATGATTTGCTAAAATGTATATTATATTTATTCGATAGTAATTCTATTCATAGTTTCCGAACAAAATTTGATATGATTTTATATGAATTTTATATTACTTAAGTCTTTCCTTCACCGTATAATGAGGCAGATCAATATTTATTTTTGTGACATGAAAAGTTTCTTGAGCCTTTCCTTCACTTTATTGCTAAGTCACGGGTCGGCAAACTTTTTACCAAAGGAGCCAATACAACAACTTGAAAATTTTTTAGAGCCAAATCTGTTCGTTGAATTTTCAAACCTTTATACCATTTTTAATACTTCATTGATTTAATTACTTTACTGAACTAAGATCACATTTTTTTCTTCCAATTTTTCCAAATTAACACAGACTTTCAAATTTAGACCTCCTAATTTCCTTGTATTTTAAATCCAGCAATTGTATTTCGACAAAATCTTAAAACTGTTATTGTAGCATTAAGACGTTAATTTACGATGCGATGCATTAGTAGAGTTGGAAAGTAATGTAATGTTTCCCTGAAGTTAAGGTGATTTAGATGAGATGTAACGATCCAGTGATCGCCTTTTAATGCCGGATGGTTCACTATCTTCAGACCCTTCTCAACTATAAATGCTTTGATTTCAGGTAATAGGGAAGCGAAACGCTTTAAAACGTTCTCTCTTGATAACCAACGTACCTTTTGAAGCAGAAGATCAGATACTCTCTCTCCATTGACATGGATTTCAAGGCAAATAAGTAGTAAAGCATGAATTGGCAACCCTTGAAGATGTTTTGCATATAGAATCTATATAAAATTGTATCTATATTA